>PVKS010012325.1:0-54058 GCA_004027875.1 Aplodontia rufa
TATTTCTTTTGGGATGTTAGTTGACAGAAGGAACTTGCATTATAAAAGTTTCAAATTTTATTCTCCATTTAACTTCATTTAGTCTTACATTCCTCCCCTACCATCATAAAATTAGAGTTGTATTGAATAATTGTGCAACTTTCACACTAGATTTGCCCACAACTCAAATGAAAAGAAAAGTTGAAAATAATTTATAATGCAGAAAGGAAGAATCATACTCACTTTCAACTACACAATTTTAACAAAGACATTATACTTATCTTGTTCTTGAGTAGGATTGTGAAATGCTGTAGAACAAAAATATGAAATAATGCAGGGGCAATGTAGGTCATTGTTACAGTTTGAGATTTTTTTCTTCTTCCATTAGTGTCTTTCAATAAATATGTTTCAAATTATTTTCACTTCTAAAGTTTTGCAATCTGTAATGAAAGAAATTGCTTCTCTCAAATGTACTTCCAAGAAAATAAAGAACATTGCCAATCCCATCATACACAGGATAATCTTTTCCCTGTGTTTCCTGTGGTTTGTCTTCTCTCTTTATTCCATAACTTTTAGATAACATTATCAGAACCACAGCAACTATATACAGCATGCAAGTTCAATAAACTTACATTAACTGCAGAGATGAAGGGAAAATGTATGTAATTTAAAAAATAAAATAAAATCTAGATATAGTATTGGAAAGAATATATGTTTTATAGAGATTTGTAGAGAAATGAATTAGCATAAGTCTGAGGGTTTCCTAGAAGACTAATGGCAAGATTCCAATACAGTAAGAGTAGCTGGCAGAGCAATCCAGTTAAGAACACCAACTCCATTCACATTAAACAGCAAAATTGCATAATAGATAATGGTATCATGTTTTGAGTCATAGGACAATGCTATACTTCACTACAATACTAAATAACTATGTGGTATTAGGTTATTTCCTTATCTCTTGATTGTGAAATTGTGATAACAATTCAAATGTTGCTTGTGGTTTAAATTTGCAACCTTCTATGGATATTTATTTGGCAACTCTTTGTCCATTATTCTTCTAGGCATTGAATATACAGAAGTGCACAGATAAAGCATTAAACATAGGTTCTAGAAGGGGAAGAAAGTAATATGCAAATGTATACTAATATAATATGACAAGATATCTCAAATGCCATAGTTCAAAAAAAATCATGTCAAAACCAAACAGACAGAAGACATATTGGGGTTAGTTACAGGGGTTTGAAGACATGGTGGAGCACAAGATGCTTTTAGTTTGGAACTGAAAATTCCAGAGATAATTTCTGTTCTGCACAAAAATCGTGTTCTTTGTTACAAATAACTATCTCCCTCATTTCTTTTGGATTTTATGTGTTTTGTGTAAGTGGAGCATAATATCATTCCAGATTTGCCTTTTGTGATATGTATTTACATTTTAAATATGGTGTGTTTGTAAATGAAAAAATGATACTCAAAATATTTAAATAGGCAACAATAATGTATTTAAAATTTTTTCTTTCTCTATTCTTTTCACAAATTTTCAGCAATTTTGAGTCTGATGTTTGAATGACACAATTCAGGGAGTGGTATGTTTTTTCCTTGGGCTTTACTTGGAGTTGTGAGCATCTTAACCAAGCATTTTTCTTCTTTTGTAGTGAGGTTGCTCAGATACCAGCTTTTGTTAACTTCAGCACTTTTAATGATCTACAATATTCACTTTCATTTCCCAGTTTTAAAATGGCAGTTTTGGGGAAGAAAGATAGAAGATATTTGTAATGTAATAAAAAAATTCACTTTTGAACAGATTGAATCCAAGATATCTTTGGTTCGGTGCTATTAAATTAATCATCTAGAGTGGAGCACCCTTGAGAGTGAAAAATGAAAAATGATGTTTTAGTCAACTTTTTTTGCTGCTGTGATTGAGAGGTCTGACAAGAACAATTTTAGGAGGAAAAGGTTTATTTGAGAGCTCACAGTTTCAAAGGTCTCAATCCAAGGAAGGCCAACTCCATTCCTGGGGGCTCCAGGAGAGGTTGAACAGTATGGCGGCAGGAATGGCCCCAGTAGCAGATGTCAAGGCATCACATCGGGAAGCAAAGCAGAGAGAGAAACTCCATGCCAGATAGAGAATATATATCCCCAAAGGCACACCCAAAATGACCCACCTCCTCCAACCACACCCTACCAGCCTACAGTTGCCTATATGGGGATTAACTTACTGATTAAGCTAACACTTTTATAACCCAATCATTTCACCTCAGCCTTCCTGAATTGTCTCGTGTGAGCTTTTGGGGGACACCTCACATTCAAACCATAACAAATAACTACTCACGTGAATTCAGGTGATGTAGATTGGAACTGTCCTCAACAAACTGATTCATGAGCGTGCAAGAGCAGCCACATAGGTGTACAGTTCATGAATGGCTTGGACAATATATTTGGTGTGCCTTATAGTGCAAGGAAACGATCAGTGAAAATCATCAAAAATTAAAAACAGTATCCAAGGATCCAAGTTCAAGTGTGTATGTGTACACGTGTGTGGGTTTATGTGTGTATGATGAAAAATCTACCAACTGAGACAAAGACTCATTAAACAATAGAACAATAGGAAAAGCTTTAATACTTCAAGAAATGTTAAAATCAAGAATACAAATGAAGAGATTGTTTTTGATAATATGGATGAAAGTGTTTCCTCGATTTTTTTCCAATAAATAAAAAGTTGAATGTATGTATGTGGATCGAAGGAAGCTGGAATGCTTTTTGGAATTTAAAGGGTAAGGTAAGTGTTTGAATTTTGACCAAGGTAAATGGGATCTATGGGGCCCAGGCTATAGAGAGGAAACACTGAAGTCCACTGGGTATAAAGCAAGAATTATTCAATGAGATTATCCCTTGGTTTACTAGGGTATCAGCTATATTGCTGCCATATTTCAGGATAACTTGGTCAATGGACTTTTAAAAATCTAATATGTAAAAAAATAAAAACAACGATTGTATATAAAGTTTGCTAAAATAAATGTTTGCATGTTTTACATTATTCTAAAAAAGTAAAAATAAAAAAATAAAAATCTAATATGAGTACCTATCTTCTCAATGATTTGAGAACTGTTATCAATAGGTATAGGAATTATGTACTCTTTCATTCCTTTTTTTGCAAATATCAGTGAAATTGAAGGATATATTTAATGATAATTTTAGAAGCACTAACACTAAACTGAGGTTCTATGATAGAATTGCTCTCATGCTTTGAGACACATTGGAGCAATTCTTATATCTTATAGTTATCCATGGTCAAAGAAAAAATTATTTTTTTAGAAAATACAGGCCATCAATTATATTCAAGTTACATGAAATATTCTTTAGCAATCCATAGCTGCAATTTTTCTGGAGTTTGGTAGGAAATTTTAAGGAATATGATATTGGAAAATTAACTTTCTAAACCAATGTCAGAGAACGGGAATAATAACAACTTCAGAATATTAAACCACAAAAAATGTAAGTCAGATAATCAGAGAAACAGCAATGAAAAATTAAAAAGCAGACAGTGCACCAACCAAACCATAAGCATGATGAAGACGGAAGCAAGAAAGTCCATGCTTCCTTTTCTGCCCTGTGTGGGGCCTGCTGCCCTGCTATTCATTAGCAGCAGAGCAGCAGCTCAACTCTGGACTGAACAAATAAGTATATGCATGGATGAACGATGATTTAAGGTATTGATACCTACTAATGTTTTAAATCTTATGAATACCATGCATACTCATGATGAGGAGCTCACTACAAATACTCTTGGGAAGATGAATTATTTGTAATTGATGTTTCATCATTGACCAAGACACAATAATAACATTTCCTTCACCTCATAGAGATGCCTTTTGTGTGCCATGGAAATGCCAGGTTGGGGGGAAGGAACTACATCAATAGTTCAGCAGTTTACATGTTGCTTTCCTACCCAAGGAGGCCCAATCCATACGGGCTTTATTATGAATGCAGAGTTGAGTCAAAGAATGGCAAAAGAGATATAAAATATCTCTATATCTCAGGATATAAAATTTCACTCAAGTCCCTTAGTTTTGGAGAAACATCACAGCGGTCCTTTCTGTGCCTGAATTAGCAAAATTCAGTTTTTGTGGAAAATTATTCCTGCAAACTAGGAATAGAGCAGTGGCTACATGTGGAAAGAATTTGGGAGACCCTTCCTTACAAGGCTTATTAAAATAATACAGATATTAAATTTGACCATTATCCTCAAGATACAAATACTCAAAATCTCTTCAAGGCTGGTAGGAAGTGCTTTCCAGTGAAATATGCCCTGTAGTATTTACGTCTTAAGAATTCCCTCACGCATTAAGTTCAGGAGGGCTTTCTGCCTCATTTCACCCATCTGGGTGTATAGCAATGTGCTAATACTGGTAGCTCTACGCCTAAACCTTAAGAAGGAAGAGAGCAGATATTTTGTTCAAAAATTCTTGTGATTTTAGCCCATGCATGTTGGAAATTAGAATTTTTTCCCTGATAATGGCAAATTTGTGGTCCCAAATAGAGAAGGTTAAGGTAGGAAATCATCACACTGTTCTTGGGTGTCACTGAATATCTGTGCTTCTGGACAAGTTATTTACATTTTTCAGCTTCTGAGTCCTCATCTGTGATGTGAATGATTTGGCAAGACACCTCAGCAGAGTGCTGTGAGAAAATAATGCATCCAAAGGAGATTGTGTGTCCGCATGATAGACAAATGCATTATCCATTATATTGTTATTTATTGGTAGCTGTATCCAACCCCTTCAATGACCTCTATCATTTTGTCTCTTTTCATTTGACAGACAAAACTACAGGAAAACAAGTACCAAAGAAGAACAGATCACTGGCCTCTGAGATAACAGAATGCTAAGTCTGTGCAAGGTGGTACAACTTCACTGAGATAAAGAAGTTTATTCTTATTCATCCCTTTAGAGAAAATACTGAGAAATATCCTCATTATGTCAATTGTTAAATCACTTCTCGCAACTCATCTGGTACTAGGTCAGAAAGAAAAAAAAAGAAAGAGCCTGGTTCTAGCTTTGAGATCCTGGAGCTATGAGAGCTACCCAGGATATCTTTATGGAAGATTGGGATTCCCAGAACACATTTCAAGCAGTGACATGAAATGTGGAACCGCCTCACTGAGTTAACACTGATCGCTAATAGTGCCATCTGTGAGCAAAACAGTTTCCTTAATAGCAATTTCCCAGCTGTTCCACTCTTTCGATTTTTTCAAATACTGTTGAGATTCGGAATCTAAAATGACATCAAGAATCATTATAAGAGAATACTGTGGACCCCTGTGAGAGTGTGCACAGGAGTTCATTAATAAATTTATAGCTCAAGTCTGACTCAGTGAGCTCACTGATCCATGCTTGCATTTGATCTCGGTCCAAAGTTTGTGATTTCAACGGGCTCAGATGAAGCTGGCAGAACACCAACAGCATAGATTCCATTCACCTAAATATCAGCCAGAGATTCTGCGAAGAACAACTTTTATCTGGGAAGAGCAGAGCATTACAATAGGCATATCTGAGCCATAGTAAACTGAGAGCATTCAAAGAGATTTAGGCAAGAGGAAGTTTATAAAAGCAAAAGAAGAGGATCTTGTGAGCTATTTTGAAACAACTTCTGTCCACAAGGATTAATAGCAGGGGGACACCAGGTGAGGGGTGAACAGAGTTGCTGGGAAGGTATCCTCACAGAGTACTTTTTGTGCAATATTGTGATGGCTTCTGAGTAAAGTTGTGATTCTGGCAATCTTGACAGTAGTTATCAGGTGATCATGTATGAAAACCCTTCCTTTACAAGTCCCTGGCTTCATTTACTTATTTATCATTAAGGTCGACACAAGCAATTCCATTTTGACCTGGACATTTTTCACAGCTTGAGGTGAAGGTGAACTGAAATATCCTTGCTGTATTAGTCTGTCAGAGTTGTCATAACAATATACCACAGACTGGATGACTTGAGCAATAGAAATTTATTCCCCCCCATCTTATTTTAGATTAGCTTCCACATATCAGAAAATACTCGACATTTGATTTTTCAGGACTGGCTTATTTTATTTGGCATGATAGTCTCCATCCATTTTCTAGCAAATGCCATAAAGTCTTCTTCTTTATGGCTGAGTAATCCTCACACATACATATTTGTATATGTATATGAGTATATATATGTGTGTGTGTGTATATATATACATATGTGTGTGTATATATATGTGTGTGTATATATATATGTGTGTATATATATATGTGTGTGTGTGTATATATATGTACGTATACATATATATATTGCATTTTCTTTATCCATTCACCTATTGAAGGGCACCTATGTTGGTTCCTTAGCTTAGTTATTGTAAATTGTGCTGCTATAAGCATTGATGCAGGTGCATCATTTATAGCATGCTGATTTTAAATGTTTTAGCTAAATACCAAGGAACAGAACATATAAAGAACTCAAAAATAGTAGCCCCACAAAAACAAATAACACAATCTATAAATGGACAAAAGAACTAAACAGACACTTCACAAAAGAAGGAATCATGAAAAAATGTTCAATATTGATAGAAATTAAGAAAATGCAAATTAAAGCTACATTGAGATTTCATCTTAATCCAGTCATAATGGCAATTATCAAGAATACAAATAATAAATGATGATGAGGATGTGGTGAAAAGGTACCATCATACATTGTTGGTTGAACTTCAAATGAGTGCAATCATTCTGGAAAGCAGTATGGAGATTCCTCAAAAAACTAGACATGTATTTTCCCAAAATTCTGGTAGCTATAATTTTAAAATCAAAGTATTGGCAAATTCGTTTTCCTCTAACACCTCTATTTTTGGGTTGCCTTTTAGTTGATTCCTCGCATGACCTTTTTCCTCTGTGTGGGCATATTCCTGGTGTCTCTTTCTATGCCCTAATGTCATTTTATACTCCAAAGATTTTGGGTTAGGGCACACCTTAAATTTCTCACTTTAACTCAATTTTTAAAATTTTATTTACTTTTTATTTTAACTTTTTTTTATGGTACCTGGGATGAAATACAGAGCCTTGTGCCTGCTAAGCACAGTGTTCCTCTGTGCTATATCCAGCTCACATTTTTAATATAATTAACTTCTCAAAAGCTCAGTCTCCGAATGTAGCATTATTCTAGATAGTGAGCACTAGGGCCTCAAATTATAAATTTAGAGAAGATTCAGTTCAGACTATAACATGTACCATGGTCAAAATACTAAACTGAAAGCAATTACCATATACTTAGGAAATAACAGAAAACTATACCATCTTCAAAAGCCTAAAAATGTAATCTCTTCATATCCTCAAACTTTTCACCATTTTAGCAAGTAAAGGAGCCAGGTGACAGAGCCATACTACAAGTGTAACAAAAAGTAGCTTGAAGTTTCTGTGTCAGACAGTCATAGATAGGGCAGATTTAATCAGCCATCCAAAGGTCCCTTCACTTGGGTTACTTAAATATGACAAGTCAATTGATCCATGTTTCCCTTACTTTCAGAACATGACCTTGTTCATAAGCAGCACATTGCATGCAATTACATCTTGCAGAAAATCATTCCTGGGGTAATTCATAAATGTAGAAACTGGACCATGTCTTAGTCCATTGGTGCTGCCATAATAGAATGAAAGACATGGTCATTTAAACAAAGAATTTATTGGTTCACAGTTCTGGAGACTGAGAACTCCAGGATTAAGTTGCCAGTCTCTAGTGAGGGCTTTCTTGATGCATCGTCACATGGCAGAAAAGAGAAGGTCCAAAAGAAAATGAGGACGAAGTCTCCCTTTTATAATGCCATTAATTCCAACTATGTGTGTGCCATCCCTTCAAGGTTTCATCTCTTAACTATTAAAATGATAATTCAATTTACACTTAAACACAATTTCAACAGAGTCAAATTCATGGGTCAATACATGTATACTATGGCTTGTCAGATATTCAAGCCATAGTAGATCATGAAAGGAAACCTTCTGAGATAAATCCTTCTCTTCACACTGTGCCTCTAGAGAGTCCATACACTCTTCTTCTTACTGCTTCTAGTATGTTAATGTACTATTCCTTGGCTGAAGTTCAATTAATTTGCCAGCAATATCTTATGCACATATGTGTGTATTTACTGAAATCCCTGGCAAAAATGGTAAGTTTCTAATAAAGCAAAACAAATTTATCACAAGCTCTAAAAACTCTATTACTAAATATATACCCAAGAAAGAATGATGTGTAGGTCCCAAAAGGAATTTTACAACAATGTTTATGTCACCTTTATTCTTAACATCTTAACACTGGAAACAATCCAAATGAACCTCAAATGTGGTGTATTAACATAATAAATTAGTTCAGCAATTTAAAAGAAGAACAAGTTATAGATATATAATAATATGGGGGAACCTCAAAAATAGTACATTGAGAGAATGGATTCAATAAACAGAGTTTCTACTTGCACCTACCCCTGCAGGTTAATGAGTGAATAGTATGCTCTTTCACTACATTCTCTCATTAGTTTTAAGGGAGGGTGCATCACTAGCTTTGTTGCTGAAAACTTGTAGATGACAGGAAATAGTTTATAAGATTGTAAATTTCCTATGTCACAAAGAGGGAAAAAAACCCCAGCCTCTCATTTTTCTTTATACCTCCTGAACTCACCAAAACATTTGCCTTGATATCATTTCTTTTTCCAGCGTGGGTACATGGTCATCACCTGTGTTTCCTGTCCTGTGCCTGTGGAGCTCATTCAGGCAAGTTATTAGGCAGGCCTATGGTCCACGTGGGCTGGCAACAGTCACTCACAGAGCAATTAACATTTCTAGGTCTTTATGGAATGTGAAAAAAACCTAAGCCTTATAATCAAGCTTGATTTGATTTTTCCAATCCAGACTTTAATCAGGAACATTGGATGGGGAAGATGATCATTGATCTTGTGCTTTTATATCTGGTTGCTCACTGATGTGACTTTCAAGCTGGTCAGTTTTTTCACTGTTACTACCAAGCAAGAGAGGAAAGCTCAACTTATTACTATGAAATTATTCAATTTCAGTGTTATGATTATCATGCTTTCATTTTGTGTGTGAAAAACTGAAATGCTGGCCTTATTATGTGTGTGTTTTAAGACTTCCCTTTTAATTACTCACTGCAGCACCTGCATCATCTAAATCATTATGTTATTCACCATATTCAATAAGTTTCCGATGGTTATTATCATTAGTATTCTCAGTTCAATATATGTGCATATGCTTGTGCATGTATATATATATATATATCTGTGTATATACATATATACAAATAAGTATTGTATTTATATATGATGAAAATCATAAAATTTGAATCAAAAGTTTTCTTAGAAACTTTGCCTTCACATTCCAATTATAAGCAAATCCTTTTTCATTTAATTCTAAGAAAGTTTTTATTACACCAATTTGCTTTCCATTTTAGAATGTGAAGATCCTGATCTCCACCATTCAGTAATGCCTTAAGCTTCAACTCTGTATTTTAGTTTGTTAATTAAGTGATTTGTATTCAATGGCCAAGGTTAGAGAAAGGAAGAAAACAAAATTTTGCTGGAGATTATGTGAAAACATGTATATCTCTTCTACTTTGTGAATGTATTTGGTCTCCTTAGCACTCAGTGGTTTCCAAGAGGTCTCTTCTTTGTTTTTTTCTGGTGCTCTTGTTTTTAAGCTTGTACCTGGAATCAAAGAAGCAGAATATGAACAGATGAATGACCATAATGTGTCTAGCAGAAATGAAAAAATAAAGTTTGATTTACATTGCACTGCAGTTTCTGCATCTCTTACATATATATTATTACTTCTCAGCATCCTCTTGAGCAAATAGCACAAATTAGACCATTTTAAAGATGACCAGTGTGAGGCTCTGAGACCTCATGTAATCTATCCAGGTTACACACTTAAAAGCAGGTTTGGAATTAAAATCAAAGAGCTTTTATTTCTAATTCTGTGCTTCCCCCCCCCCTTTATCATACTAGGAAAGTATTAATTCCACTAAAAAAAGATAACCTGTTCCATAAAAGTAGGTATACCAAAACATAAAGTGTTCATCCCCTCTTCATGTGAACACTGACGGGAAACTGGGTCTTCTGCAGGGACCCAGTTCTCCTCTGACAGTTCTCCTCTCAGCAAACTTGAGCCCTTATCTCGGCATGCTTGGGACACCAGCTTCTTTAGAGCGGCTTAGTAAAGTAAGTCTCTTTCTAATTTTAATCAGACAAAACCAAATTTCTCCCCAATGATGAAGTTACAGTAGTCTTCCAGGGTCAGCCACAGGGATTAAAAAGGGAGAACACAGGCTGGGAAAGAAATGCACTTACCATTTATTGGTATTCTAAACAGAAGAAGAAATATGCTTTCTTGGAAACATAACTTGCAGACAATAGCATACTTACCACTCAGTCTTAAATAGTATACATTTTATCTTAAGGAAAAACTTGGGATATTTGTATTGGCAATGGATGGATAAAATATAAATTTTTGCAGGATTGTAGCTGAATTCATGTCCTGCATTATTTGTTACATATAATTTCCTGACCATATATCTGTAATATCAAAGTTTAAGATCAGAGACTTGAGGCTTTTCACTGGGAAATTTAAAAACAATGAACTATGTATTTTTTGTTCAATATTATGAATTATTTAAGTAGTAATAGAAAAATTATTTAAGTGATAGTACCAGTGTCAACCTCCACCTCAAAATCTACAATTTATGTTGAAGTGGAGTTCTTCATATGGATTCAGTCAAGTGTCCCACTGACTCGAACACAGGATTTGCCCACAGAGTTTTAAGTTCATTTGTCCTGCTAATGCCATCTGTTATGCATGTTCCTGTGGCTCCTAAAATGATGTCGTCTTTCTCTTGTCTGGAACCCCTTGTGGGCCTGAAACTACTTCTAACCCACTCCTTAAACTCTAGCATACGCAGAGCAAGTTCAAATTCTAATACTTCCTGTGTGTGAATCCCTGTACTACTTACGTGTTCTCTCTTGTGCTCAGGTTCCTCATTCATGCAATAGTCACAATGGTGCTGCACACCTGGCCAGGTGGCAATAACAATTAAGTGGGAAAATGCAAAAAATTCTCCCGAGTGCTCTGTAGCTTGACACTGGTAATGGAACAGCAAACCAGGAAGGCTTTTGAGCCAGCTAAAGGCGCTTATTTAGCATCCCCAGATCAATAATCACACTTGATGCTTTCAGAAATAATACATTCCTTCCTCAAAACCCTCTGTGAAATATTACCTGCATAGTTTCCCTGCTTTGACAATTATATTGTTATATTTTGTGCACATATGAATATGTAACAACAAACCCCATCATTATTTATAATTCCAATTCACTAATGAAAAATGTGGGATAAATCATACTAAAAGTCTTCATTGTCCGGAAATTATTATAAAACCAATAACTTAAGATTAGATAGAAAGATAAATAAGATATTCCATTTTCAGTAACACACATAATAAAACTATGTGATAGAAATTTGGGGAAATTAAAGTTAATTAAGCAATTACAACAATAATGCTTAATATATCACATTTAAACTCATTACTAAAAATGAAATAATGCCAAATTTGTTTTCAAATCATTTGGGCCCCTGTTTCAGATCTTTCACTGACAGGGTTTCCTGAAAAAAATATGTATATAGATATCCTTTATACTAATTAATCTTCAGTTTTCTCAGATGTAGTATAAGGACAATACCTTTTAAATCAAATATTACATGAGGTAGTACACATAAAAGCACTTTGTAAATAGTAAAATCATACAAGAATATTAGAGAATATCTCATCTACATATATAATAAATATAGCATATTTGTAAAGTAAGCATAAAATTATTATAAATTCAGATCACAGATGTACCGCCTATATAATGTCTCCATGCATTACCACACAGGAAATGACTATTCTGTAGTCTTACGAATTGGAACATACACTATTCTTTCATATTCTGTTAAATCATGACATAATTAAGCAGTGTAGCTTCACATAAAAGGACTGTAAAAGAGCTTACCTTTTCTCCATGTCCTTGATGGTGTCAATAAGTGGCATGTTAAAAGTCTCTGGCAGACAGTAGACAAGTCCTGATGATGTTAAGGAGCAGACTGAATAGAGAATAGCAGGAAGGTGCACAAAATACATTCTAGTTGAAAGTACTAAAACGGAAAGTGCTGCTGCTAATCTGCCAATAAGAGTGAAAAGGCCCTGTAGAGTTGACCTTCAAAAAAAAAGAAAACTTTGTCTCAAAAAGTCTGAATCTGTGAGTACAACCCCTTCTGCAAAACCTAGATCAAGTGCGCCAGTTCTCAGCGCAGCTTACTTAGACCACGCAGAGCTCTGGTGGGTTTTCCCTGCTGTCAATGCCATCGACACCCACCGTGTATGCTTACTCAACACTCACTAACTGACCCTGTATAAAGCATTGTTTCCATGATAGACATAACAACTCTTATTTTTTCAGCCACACAGCAGGGAATTTAAAATTACATTTCTGTGTTTTATACAAAACACAACTTGTATGTGATTTTGATATTGATCATCTGTAAATTGGAGAAAACATGCATTTATTCAAAGGTTATGTAGTGCTTTATTGGGGGTTACCTGATTTAAAAAAACAAGGTAACAAGTTAAAGTTTAATTTCAGAAAACAACAATAATGTATTAGTGTAAGCAGGCACCAGGAAACATTTACATATTGATTTGTTCATTTGTATTCAAGAATATGTTATCTATCTGAAAGTTAAATTTAATTAGTTACCCAGTATTCTTTTCCCCTTCCTTCCTTCCTTTCTTTCTTTCTTTCTTTTCTTTCTTTCTCAACTAAATCCATCCATCATACATAACATACATGAATATTCATTGTAAAGAAACATTAGGGTTTTTATAGTATTTGACTAATGGAAATATTTCTTATAGAAATTGAGAATTTTGAAGGACAACTTATTGCAGAAAATAAAATTTTAAAAATAAACATATTTTCTCAACAACTTCAACAACTGATGGTTCATGTTATCTTGACGTTTCACTTCTCTACAGAAAACTGTGAAGAAGTCATTTTATATATATTTTCTTATGATTGCCACAACAATCTCTAATCTGATCTTTATCTAATCTGTGCTTTATTTTTATAAAAGATGAAATTGAGTCTTAAAAAGATTAAGAAAACTGGACAAGACCACCAGGTCACCCAGGAGCACACACAGAACAGTATAAGCCCAGAGGAAGTGGGTGATGAGCTGATAGCTAAAGGGTACAAGGTATCAATTACACAAGATAAATAAGTTCTACACATCTACTTTACAGTACGGTGAAGATAGCTAACAATACTGTATTGTATACTTATGCTTTACCACATTCTCATCAGATGTAATCATAATAATAAAAATGCAGGAGAAAACTTAGGGAAGTGATTGATGTTTCTGGTCTTTATGATGGTCAGTGTTTTGTGGAATTATATGCTACATATGTACAAATTTTAGTATGTCAATTATACTAAAATAAGTTAATATTTTGTGAAAATCCAATGATTTATGCTTTTCACCATATTTTGTGTACTGATTGATAATATATATAATGCTAGCAATTTCAGTAAGTCCTCTACAAACTAACAAAACCATGATATGCCCTCCATTCTAAGGAAATACAATTCTTTAAGACATAAGAACATATTTCTGCTGATTATTTTTTCTCATATGGATAGAGAAGCATGAAATGGTAATTGATAATGAAGAGTTTCGAAGAACATGGAGTATTTGATCACTGTAATAGAAGAGTTATCCATGGTTAATTGAAATAGTGTGGCATCGATACAAAAACTAAAGCATCAAAATATTTGATCTGCATCAAAATAATGAAATAACTGAATAAGCAAAGGTTTTACGTAAGCTTCCCAAAATAATAATTGCAATAGCTATTTTCCATGTTTTCTTTGCCATGTTGAAATTCTGCTATTGCATTTTAAGTAGATTGTGAAGATAGATACAAATTATTTAGTAAGTATTTTCCTTCAATGACTGAGATACACTAATGAATAATCCTGAAATGAGTATCAGACTTGGCAAATAAGCATGATCGTTAAGAGTCTGTACGGGAAACACAATCTTGAGCATGAAGGGCTCGTCATGTCAGACACGAGTCCACAGTAATGGGTGTGTGCGATTCTAGGTACATGCTATAATTTTGTCCATTTATTATTGCACAATATTCTGTTTTTGCAAATGAAAGTAACTTTAGAAAGGTGCATCTTTATATCTAATTTGCACAACATACTCTTTAAGCCACCAAAGACGTCATGAAATAGGCTCAGTAGATTACTGTTCTAAGCCTAGAGGAGGTATGGTGGAAAGACAATTGTGGACTCTACCCTGAAATCTGTGTGGCTAGGAGTTTTGAAAATACAGTAATGTGGACAGAGTTGACAGAATGTTGCAGAATAATCTGATCTGCTAAAATATGTAGCCATGGTAGTCTGTCAACTATTCTCTTCTGAAAATTCAGAGAAGTACCACTTAAATGATTATTGACTCATTTAAATTGTCTAGTAGTACTCAACAAAGATTCTCAAGATGGAAAGTTTGCAATTTCTTTTCTTACCTCAAAACTGTTGGTGAGAGTTCATTGGAATAGGTAAAAAGTATGGACAAAAAGATTGCAGAGACTGCTCTCCCCAACAGAAAAAGAATAAGGCGCAGAACGTGCATCTCTGTGAACAATATTCAGGAAGAAATATTGGTTTGTGTCAACATTTATTTACTTCTTTATTCACTTGTTTTACAAATATTTCATTAATATTTACCACTAGTCAATTATTTGGAATCAAACTTTCTTACATAGGGTGTACTTAAGCAAAGAGAAAGTATATGAGGTAATTACATCACAGGAAATATAATTCAGAGGAATACTAAAACTGGAACTGAAAGAAAGGAGAAACTAAATAGGGACTATTAAACCACACCAAATAAAACAAAGCAAAAAAACTCCCCAGGAATTACAAACATTACAATCCTTACACTGAAAAGGTAATGGAAGGACGTTTATCATTGACTAGGAAAAGAAACAATGTTGTAGACAACGTTCTTCTAGTGCCAAAACCACAGAAAAGCCACCACCGCTGCCAGAGACGAGGCTACCTAATATAAAGGATCTATTTAAATGGGTCCTTTGCCCATTTTTAAGCCGGGTTATTTATTTATTTACTTATTTATTGTATTGAGTTTTAGGAGTTCCTATGTATTTTAAAAATTCACTCCTCAGATATACGATTTTCAGGTAATACCTTCTATAGATTGCCTTTTTATTCCATTGAATATTCCTTTGCTGTCCAGTTTTTATTTTTAACATGATGTTATCCCACATGGGTATTTTCCCTTTTGTGGTCTGCACTTTGGGTATCATATCCAAAAACTTCATTGCTCAGACCAAGGTCAAGAGGCTGTACCTCATGTTTTCCTCCAGCAGTTTTACAGTGTCAAGTTCAAGTCTTAAATCAATGTATAGGTTCTATTCAAAAAAAATAAAGTAGAAGCCTCACAAAATCCAATAATCTCACATCTGAGTACTTATTCAAAAAAAATTACAAACAAAACCTTGAAGACATTATCTGCTCTCTTATCTTCACTGAAGCATTATTTATAAAAGCCATAACATGGAAACAACTCAAATATCTAGCTAGATGACCAAATGAAAAAATAATGTGGTATACAAATATATTGGAAAGTTATTTGGTCTTAAAATTTAAAAAGGGAATTCTGCCATTTGGGACATTACAGATGGAGCTGGGAGACATTAGGCTAGGTGAAATGAATTAATAAAGAAAGACAAATACTGTGTGATTCTTCATATATTAGGAATCAAAAATTGTTCTAAATACAGAAGTCCACATTTGAGCCTGGTGGCTACTAGGGATCGAGGAGAGGAGGTCCAGGAGAGTTGCTCAATGGTTATCAGGTTGCAGTTATGCACGAGGGGTGAGTCCCAGAGGGCTGCGGTACAGTGCAGTTTCCACAGTTTGCAGTAAGGTATTGTGCACTTAAAACCGTGTTCAAAGAGTGGACCTCACGTCAACTGTTCTTAACCTCTCTATCTGATGCACCCTTTCTGTCTTTCATCACCAAATAAATCCCCATTATCTGTAGTAAATCAACTTGGATGAAATCTGCAGTAACTGGAGATACATATATATTATATATACATATATACACACATATATATACACACATATACATACAAAATGCATTTTTATTATATATATATATTTGAACTTTATCTCTAGAATGTTTCTGGACTGCATACTCTGTTTTCTTTTCTTAAGGATATTGCCTTTCTCTGTCCCTAATTCCCTCCCATATAATAAGACTAACCATGGCTTGTGTCTCTAGCCTTACATTCTTTATATAAATATCTTGAAATGCAGCCATATTGATATTGTCCAAGATAGAAACGTGCATTCTATTTGGTGAAGAACTTCAATTGCATTTTATTAACTAAAGATAAATGGTATGTTCTTTAACCAAGTCCTTACCTATATCCTACTGCCTCAAAATTTATAATCTATTAATACAATGACTGAGATGTTTCCAAAATATCTTTAACCCATATTTTATCTTTCTCTTATCTATATTTCTTCACCACTACCTGTATATGTACATCCTTCCTGTATTCATTCACTAGGTAAATGCCTACTTAACTGTAGTGCCTAAACTTGGATGTCACCTAGAAAGACTTCTTAGAACTAACAACCTTGTAATTAAAGCACAAGCTTTATTTGGTATCAAGTACATATTGCTACCACAGGGGTTCCCAAACATGTCTTTTTTTGTTCATTGGTGCATTATGGTTGTCCATAATGATGGGATTTGTTGTCATGTATTCATACATGCACACAATATAGCAATATAATTTGGTCAATACCACACCCAAGAACTCACTCACCTCCCTCTCCCATGCCCTGGTCCCTTGTCTCTTGTTCTGAGTCACATATATTTCTAATATACCTAAATATAGTGACATAATTCTTATACCATGAAGAATATTTTTATATACATGAAAATAATATATACAATGACATACATATAAAAGTTTGGACTATACCTTGTTTTAACTCAGTCCCAGCATTCCCCTTCGCCTCCCTTCCTCCCACTCCTTATTCTTTTTAGATATATTTGGCATTAGGATTAAACATTTACACTTTTGTAAAAGCATACTGTATAGCTTATTCTAATTCAGTCCCCTATATTGCTCCACCCCTTGCCTTTCCCTTCCCTCTACTGGTCTTTCTGTTGTTGACTAAGTGGCTTTTTTTGTTTTCCTTTTTTTAGTGACTTATTGAATTATCTATTGATGAGATTCACTACAATATGTTCATATATGAACATGAGCAAGATAAGTTTGATTTCTTCCATTAACTTCCCTAATTTCATTAATTGGTTTATATATACATATATATATATATGTATATATATGTATATATATATGGATAGATAGATAGTCTGGTAAAAGCTGGTATAATAGTGCCTATTTCAAGGAAGCCATAAAGGTGAACTTTTATTTCTTAAGCAATGTATGACCCTCAAAGCACCTAGATTTTAAAACTGGACTCCAGCACTCTTCTTAGCCTTAGTTGAGAAGGAATTCTGTTTTCTATTTGGAAATATCCTGTTTACAAAGATATACATTCCTAATGAGATTCTGAACACCCAAACATCTCACCTTTAGATACAAATATGGTGATCAAAATAGCACCTCCAAACACAAGGAATGCAAAACTTACTGAAGGGCGACGATTGGCATGCCTTAATATAAAAAAGGTAAGCAATTTGCTGGGAAAGTCTACAATTGCTAATAGAAACTGGGTCAGAAATATGTTTTTCCCCACATTCTGAACATCCATAATGAGTCCAAAGTTGATGAATATTGTTGAAAACCTGGGAGGAAAAGCACAGAGGCATTCAATAAACTCAGGAAGAAGCACAAATTTTATTATTTGTATATGTGTGTGCATGTCCATGCATGCATGTGTGTCTGAGATCTTTATTTCCTTCAAGCATGATTAAAACCAAATATTTCAAATATGCAATGAAATGAAATGATTTATTAATGCAATGGAAAACGTGAAAAAAGAGTAACAAAGTCTCAATGAACTGAATTGGGGTTAAATAAGTAAATTTATCAAAACCAATATGTATTTGATCCACTACTATAATTGAGCTTAAGTTCTGGATATGAGTATTTCAGGATTCAAAATGAACATTGAAATTACTTTAGTCCCAAAAGAGAGGAAAAATGCTTTATTTTGTAGAAGATCATATTTGTCTTCATATTTGAATCACTTAAAAACATGAGTGTTGACTTCCAATATTTTTGGAATTTGAAAAAAAATTAACATGACATGAGTTTCCTGTAATTTGGAAGAAAATATTAATGATTTTTAAATTTGAAATTACTGCAGTTAAATTGGAACGAATTAAATTCTATGTCAAAATGAAGCCAAATATTATATACAACCATAATGTGCCAATAAAAGAAAAAATGAAATCACTATAGTTTATTAAAATCAGTAGAGTACAATAATATACACAAGCAATGTCTATATAACTTTATGCTTCCACCAAATTTATATTCCATTGGAATATGATTTTTTATGATTATAAGATATTTCAGAGTTTGGTTTTCTAAATCCTCTTCATACATGCTTCCTATGGAAAAGATAGATTTTTGTCTTTGTGATTTGAATCTTATCACATTGACTTGTACCTAGCATGCATCCATGTATCTAAACAAACAACCAAAAAAAAAGAGAGAAGAGGTATTTTCCAGACCATGAGGACAAAAAGACAATTCAAAATAATCTCTGTAGTAATTTTTTAATCTAAAAAGTACTTTTTTGCCAGATACTTAAAATGGCTACTACAAAGATAAGGGATAAGTTGTCTATAGTTTCTAAGAAACCATAATTATTTTTAAATAGCACTAGAAAATGATGGTAACCTTTTTAATGTTTAGAATAATTTTTCTTTTCACATTTCAGGTTTTAACTATTATGAATACTGTCATGTTGATCCAGGCCACTTTGGCCTGTTTCCCTTATTTAGATACTAGAAGATAGCCTTTTAGGGATGATTTTTCCTACCTCTGTGTGTATTTCTTGGATACTAAGTGTTGAGAAACACAGAGCCATCTTTAGTGATTCTTTTCCACATGTAAAATCACGGGCTCAGTGCAGAGGCTGCACATCCGGCACATGTGTTCACAGTAACAATTCGAGTCTTTAGGGATGTCAAAGAACTTCTCTTGCTCTTACTTTTCTCATCTTCAAACTTGGGATAGTAATAAATATTATGTGATCAAATTGTAAATTATAACTTTTATTGTTTTATGAAAAATGAATCAATCACTTCCAATGCATCACTTTATCCAAATTTTCTCATGTGAGTATCCAGTGTGATTAAAAAAATGTACATTTAAGACAACTGCATATCCAAAAGGGATAGGATTCTTTGACATTAACCTTGGGCAAATCTTGAAATGGAATTTGTATTTGTATAATTCAAAATATGGTGCTCATAACCTTACTACTATACTGTCTTTTAGTGTAAGTGGGGTTGATGAATTCATCTGAAAACCACTTTTCTGTCTCCTCTCGTTTTGTAGAACTTTGGAGAGGCTCCATTTGCCTTTTCATTCTGATCTTTCTATTCTTCCAGTTTCTACAAATCATGACTATCCCGTGGGTCCATTTCCAAAAGCTTGATTCCATATGGATTACTTTGACCTTTTCTAACTCTCTTTTTAATTCTGTTTCTGTTTTCTTAAAAAAGGGAGAAGTGATTTTCACCCTTAAAGCAGCCATTCCCCAAATTGCTCATCATGATGCTCAAACTGAAGAATATGTGTTCAAAGATGAAAAAGCAAACCACTTACCCTAACATGGACGTGAAAACCACTGTCCTGAGTACTGCAGGATTAACAATGATGTCTTTCACTCTGAAATATTCTCTGCTGGTATTCAAGTCTTCCTTTATTTTGGACATCAAAATCTTTACACACACACACACACACACACACACACACGGGGGGGGAGAATGCACAAAGCAAAAATAGAGATATTTAAATTCGGGAGAAAGGACTTTTATTTCCAAAATTATTCTTTCTGCTCCCCCATGGTGCCACCACTCCACCATGGAACCAAATAAAAAAATGAAGACCCCATTAAACCATATTGGCATGCATGAAATTTAAAGCAGCTAACAATTGATAAAGTGAACAATATATATAAATAAAAAGTTAAATCACTGAAAAATGATAAATTTAAGTCACTGAAAAAAATACTTAAGTAGAGGTTTAAAAATTTATCTCCTACATATTTTGTAAAGCTGCTTTCCAAATGATATAAAATGTGGAAATCCTTTTCTAATGGATTGCTTTTCTAACAATTGTAATATTATTTACTTCTTGTAATAAATCATTAGTGTACTTTTGTTTGACAGACCCTTAATTAGCTAAATGTTCCCAATTGGATCATGATTGTCATAAAACTACCATTGCATTCTCCCTAAGAAAGTCCCATCACATTAATTATATAAAGTAATTTGTAGTCCCACGTGGTAAATCTTCTCCCTGGTGAACTACTGGGAATAATTCAATTAACTTTTCCTATTATACTACTAAAATTTATTATACATTATAGATTTTTATTCATTTTAGGTATACAATAAATTGTCTATATATTCAACAATCAAATGTCATATTTATATTAATATATTAGTTGTACAGATTTGATATTTGTAACCATCTGTAGCTAAGCATTTATATGTACTCTTCTTAAAATTCAAAAAATTTTAGTGTAATCAGGAACAGAGATTTTTATATTTAGCTTTGCCTTCACCGAAGCCATGATCTGTCACCATCATCTCTCAAGCATATTTGAATCTTATATGATTGATACTTCTTATTGGATCATTTTCCCATTGAAATGTTATATACTATATTACTCTCAGGAATCCATTAATCTTCTTGGTCTTTTTTTTCCTCCTAAATGGGTATGATGATTATCATTGATCAACCATTCACATTACACTATCAAGAGGATCAAAATTAATTGGATGCATGAAAAAGCACGGCTTATTGCAGATATGAAAAAGGAGAAAACACTAAAAAATAATTGCTCGTGACATGTTTTGTTTGATCAGACATTTCCATCCAGAAAATACTGATGGTGGCTAGAGAACGTAAATCAAAATACTATCTTTGGAATCAGTTTGCTGAGATTTCAGTCCATATTTCTGAATGAGATCTAAATCAATTCAGGTCCATGGGAGAACTGGATAGTTCAAATATTACTTCCTCTGTAAGATGACAGTTGTGTATGTGGTACCAGGGATCAAACTCAGGTCCTTGCGCATGCCAGGCAAGTGTTCTACCACTGAGCCCTCTCCAGCTCCCCCAGTTTATTCTCTTAAAATTTCCAGCATAACATTAAAATCATTTTGAAAATCTACAAATACAGGGTACACACATAGAGTAGTAGTACTAATAATAATGGAATTCAAGCCTGTCCTGACTTCTTACATTTCTTGACTATGTTTACCAATAATGTTACTCATTTTTTCATGTGCTGATGGTGGTGAGAAGTGTGAGAAAGGAAATATTACCCAGATTTCCCTTACCTCAGGAGTCAGACTTTCTGCCACCTCTTTATTACCATTTATACGGGCAATTTTCCGGAGCTCTATTAGTGCTTCTTCTATTTTTCCAACTGTCACAAGCCAGCGGACTGACTCTGAGAACCAACTGTTTGAAAGGAGACAAGTAGAGTTTTTGCAGGGAGATGTCACACTCCAGTCCAAAGAGATGTACAGCACTAATCTTTCCAGCACTTCTAATTCCTCCATTAAGAAAGGGTACTCTGCAGTTAACCAACTCCCTACCTATGCATCAACCCCATTCCTATGCATCAACCCCATACCTTGTTCATAGTCACTCTGCACTTCAGCAGCACAAAGGAAAAAAATGGTTCCTGAGTAACGTGGAAAGATTCCCTGATTCAAAATATAAACATGTTCTTTCCTTTATCCACTTTATTTTTTTTAATTTCAGAAATTACTATCAACTCTATATTTGCCTCTAATCAGAGTTTCTCAATTTTTAAATATGAACCTTCTGATGTTCTTGGAAGTTTTTAATACTAACAAAATTACATAATTAATATTAAATGATTTCTAGATTTTACCTCTGAAATGATGGATTAAAAATTATTAATACCATAATAAGTGCTTTGGAAATGAAAGACTATTATCTCTCTATCTCTTAAAGTGCTATCAGAAAAGGACCTGCCATTGACTCTCATTTAAGAATATTTTTCTGTGGTTAATCTGAAAAGCACTCAGCAACCAAGCCAAAATAATAATAATAATAATCTGTAAAGTGTAAATTTTAAGGCACCAATTCACCTAACTTTATACATTTTCTAAAGGATTCATTCTCCCATAATTGAGCTTTCTCTTTTTATTTTTAAATATTTTTTTCTGAATATTACACTTTAAAAGAGCCCATGAGTGCAAGAATAGATGGCAGAATATTCCTCAGTGGAGATAAACCCTTGTGTATCATAATCACTTAAGCGAAATAGCTTAGTGTATTTCAAAGTTCACATACCAGACAGGCAGAGAAACAATGAGGTACGGCAAAGCCAAGGCCAATTGGAGCATATGCCAATCTCGGAAAAGGTAGGCTAGTCCTGCAAGTAATGCCTGGCCAACGCTTATAGACAACACATAGAGTGTTGCAATTGCTGGGTGCCATTTTTGTGAACTTCCTTCTAACACTAAATGAAAGAAAAAACGAATGAGATACTTAACACCATTTAGGAAAAATGACTGCGTAAACAATGCAACATATGTGTACAGAGGAAAGCAAACTTACGAAACAACAAGTTGTTGATGTGAGTGACACTCAGGCAGACAGAGGACAGGAATCTCAGAGTACAGTAAATGGAGAAGACGGGAGCAAAGGCACAGCAGATGCTCAGGATTCCATAAGCTATGCAAGAAGAGACCAACGGCGGCTTCCGTCCAAACCTGTGCAGCAGCAGGTAGTGAAAAGTCTAAAAATGACTACACACCATTAGAGCATTCCAGGAGAACTCATTACTTCATTTCCAGTTTTCCAAGTACCTATAAAGTGTCATCCCCATAATGGTCTCTCCAGAAATGAACAACAAACTGAGATTTTTTTTTTACTTAAATATTAAGTCAGTAATCACATGCCTTTAATACAGCAGAATTCACACAATGCATTTACAAGAACAGTGCATTTTTTTAAGATAGAAAAGGTATAAAGGTGTAGATGGTAACATGTGACATTCTGTTCCACTCACTGCTATGGCATGAGCCCTAAATTTAAGATATCAGTCCACACTGATCTATGTCTAAAAGGCTTCACTTCCATGAGTGCCTTAATAAGCTGTATAGATTTTACTTTGCAAACACACTACTTATGTGTTTTTAAAACAAGGCATGAATCTTCAGGCTATTATCTTCTCTAATTCTTTGTTCAAACATCAAGAAACTGACTTTGGAGGGAAAAGAAAAGAGTGTTGTAATTTCTGAAAAATAATATGTTGGTTTCCAAAATACAGTTCACAAAGGAATTTAACTAAAAATGTCACAAAATTAAACTTTATTACGATTTTTTGTGTGTGTGCATGTAGTAGTGGGAATTGAATCCAAAGCCTCATGTAGCACTCTACCGCTGCTACATCCCTGGCCCTACAAATTGAAAGTTTAAATGTATGAGCTTATTTTAAATATTTATCCTTTAGTGAGATAACATTTCACTTTGTCCACAGAGCAGCAGAAAACATTGCCACCCAGGTAGCATATAACATCACCACTAAATGATCTCTTCCCTATCACCTCAATGTAAATTTTTCCTATTCTCTTCATTATTGATTTAAAAAAATATCTATTTTCTTTGTAGAACTGGTAAATACAATCTCCATCACAAGTTCTTTACAAGTACTGTCCATGTAACTCATAGAAAGGGAAGCTATATATATTTGAATTTTATCATTTCCATTTTGCAGACAAGAGTGGTAAACGCCAGAAGCATATGAAAACATTATGGGCTCGTTGCTTGTTTTATAGTAAATTCTAATCCTTTTGCATTTATATCACAACACTTAGCATGCTGTTCAGTTAATTTTTTTACAGATCTGAGATCTTGTCCACCTTCTTTGTAGTGTTAAGATTCGTGAAGGTTACGTTGATTTGCTTATTTGTTTATTTTGGATATATTAGAACTCAGATTATATAACTTGTCTATTTCTGATCCTGTTGCCATCAATGTCAGTTTTATTTTGTTTTGATTTGTTTTGTTTATACCTAAAATTGAAAGCAGGGGTGCTTAACCATTTAGCCACATCCCCATTCATTTTTCATTTTTTATTTTGAGACAGGGTCATGCTAAGTTGCTGAGGCTGGCTTGTGGTCCTCCTGTCTCAGCCTCTGGAGTTACTGGGATTACAGGTGTGCACCACCCTGCCAGGCTTGGATTCTTTTAATATGTATAATTACAGTAAAAATTTGTATAGATTTTTTTAAGAGAGAGGGACAGTGAGAGAGAGAGAAAGAGAAGAACAATTTTTATCTAACTTTTCATGTGGTGTCATTGCTCCAAGACTTTGTTGTGTACATGGTGCTGGGGTTCAAACTCGCGTACTCATGCATGCCAGAAAGCGCCATAACTGCGGAGCCATCACTCCAGCCTCATGTCCAAATCTTAGAAAAAAAAGAAAGAAAGAAAGAGGGAGACAGAGAGTGAAAGAGAAAATCAAATTTTCAGTTATTTTTTCATCTGGCCTTTATTACTCCAAAGGTTGGTTGTTTATTTGGTGCTGGGGATTGAATCCAGATGCTCACATGGCAAGCACTCCAACTGTTGAGCCACTGCTCCAGTCCCTGCATCGATCTTTTGAAGTGTGTGTTTAGTTTCAAGTGGACCTTGTTCAGAAGATGAAACTCACCTGTCAGAAATGCTGCCACCTAGAACACAGCCCACCGAGTATCCCAACAAGGAGATGGACTGTGCAAAATATTTGAATGACTGATAATCGCATACCAAGTCCCACTGGAAAAGAGCGAATAGAAAATGTTACAGCTTAAATAACTAAAAGTGGTAGTCGAGAGGATGTAATACATATAACTAGTGAGTAAATTGGTTGGTATTGTGAAAGAAAATTACAAAAACTAGTCTTTAGTATTGTCAGTGGGTATATTCTAGGCACTAGACTAAAATCTGGAAACCTATACTTCCACAGTACTATAGACAATTCTTATATTTCAATAGGGATTAAAATCTCAGTGGTGAAAGACAAATATAATATGTGAATAAAGTGTATCAACATAACAATTTGCAACGAAAGGGAAGTTTATGATCTTTTTAGGACATAGTACAAGTTGGCCTTCCCTCACCATCCAGAAAAGTAGCATGAATTTTCTCCTTTGAATTCTTAGGTATTGGATTTAATACAGTATCTTGACAACAGAGCAAAATGCATATTTGAAATAAGATTTTTTTATTTGTACAACCAGGAGGAAAATGGGTTTTCTTTGTAACAGAATGCTTAGTCTGGATAAGACTATAAACAGAAGATGATTAAAGTGTGATTTTTCTACTATGCACAATTAAAAACAAATAAACCAACCAAAGAGCTAGAGGGCAAGGGAAATAGATAGTTGCGGAAGAGCACAAGAGAAGAGGAAAGTTTAGATAAACTGCATTTCCAACAAATCTACAACAAGCCCATCCATCCTTCCAACCTTCTCCACACTCATTGGAAGAACCAAAGGAAGTCTAAGACAAAAAAATTCAGAGAAGTGCATCTCACAGAGACACAGAGCTTCTTAAAGCTCTTTTACAGATGACACTGAGACATAATGCTGAGAATGTCATATCAGGGCAGGACAGGTATTGATGTAGATAAGTTCAGAAACTGCCTTTGTAGATGACTTGAGAATCTAGAGTGGTAGGAAGAACCTATAAAAGTTTTACATAAATCTTACACATTGAATGAGAACTCAAGCAAATCACAAGTCTTCAAGGCTAGGAAAAAAATTAGAATGAAATGAAACAAGATTTCAAAATGTGAATTCTATGGCAATAGTGTAGATGCTTCCAGAAACAGTGATGAAACTGTAAGTGTTGATATACCCTGCTCAAAGGATGCCAAGAACCAGAAGCATCCACAATCCGAACAGTGGTATAATTCACACATCCCATCTATGAAGTCTTGATGTTGCCCATGATGCCTTGAACCAAGACGTCTAATGAATAAAATACCAGAAAACCTTAAAGAGGTAAATTAAGTTAATACACTGAGAACATGCCAATAAGGAGAAAAAGATAACATGTTAGTGACTGAATTGCAAAAAAAAAAAAAAAGAGTCATAGAATATTAAATATCCTATCCTTTAAAAATTCAAACTCAAAAGCTAGGCAAACTGAGTCATAAAAACAATTTCCAGGTTCTACAACTTAAATGAATATATTACAAACTTGACTATGATGCAAAAGGTGGTAAGTGCTGGAAAAAATACATAGCACAGAAAGGATATGCCAAGGACCAAGGGACACCCATAAGAAGGAAAACTCTAAGAAGGAGTCCTGAGTTGGGCATACGTGGAGCTGGACTGGGAGGACTTCTTAGGTGAGAATATGTGCTACCTAGATATAAAGGCAGAATGAATTCCACAACATCGGTGGTGAAGTTATGTTGTGGACAATGAAGAAAGTTTCCTATATGCAAAGGGTAGTGAAATAAGAAGTGAAATATACATGAGTTTAGAATGTAGAAAGAGTAGCATTGGTATCTTGATGGGGATTGCATTGAATCTGTATAGGGCTTTCGGGAAATGGCCATTTTGATTATATTGATTCTGCCTAACCAAGAACATGGAATGTTTTTCCATCTATTCAGATCTTCAAATTCTTTTTGTAATGTTCAGTAGTTTTCATTGTAGAGGTCCTTAATATCCTTCGTTAGATTGATGCCCAAGTATTTTATTCTTTTTCAGGCAATTGTGAATGAGAGTCTTCCTGATTTCTTCTTCAGTGGACTTGTTGCTGGAGTATAGGAAAGCTAATGATTTGTGAGTGTTGATCTTATAACCAGCCGCTTTGCTGAAATAGTTTATAAGCCAATGACATTCTTCACGGATATAGAAAAATCAATTCATATGGAATAACAGAAGACCCAGGATAGTCAAAAAATTACTAAGCAAGAAAGAGGAAGCAGGAGGTGTCACAATTCCTGACCTGAAATTATACTATAGGGCTATTGTAACAAAAACAGTATGGTATTGGTATCAAAACAGACTTGAAGACCAATGGAACAAAATAGAAGACACGGAGACGAACCCTCAAATATTTAACTATCTGATATTTGATAAAGGGGGCAAAAGCATAGTGTGGAAGGATAGCCTGTTCAACAAATGATACTGGACAAACTGGACAGTCATATGCAGACAACTGAAATTTGATCCTTACCTCTCACCCTGCACAAGAATCAAATCAAAATGGTTCAAGGATCTGGAAATTAAACCAGCAACTATATAATTGCTTGAAAAAGAATAGGTTTAACACTCCACTACATAAGAGTTGGCACTGCCTTCCTTAAGAAGACTTCCATAGCACAAGAATTAAAGCCAAGAGTAAATAAGTGGGATGCCATTAAACTAAAAAGCTTTAGTACAGCAAAAGAATTAGTCAAGAGTGTCAACAGAGAACCTACAGAGTGGGAGAAAAATTTTTGCCTGCTACATCTCAGACAGAGGGCTAATATCCAGAATATACAAAGAACTCAAAAAATTGAACACCAAAACCACAAATAATCCAATCAATAATTGGGTTAGGAAGCTGAATAGAAACTTCTCAATGGAGGAAGTCCAAAAAGCACATAAATATATGAGAAAGTGCTCTACATCACTAGCAATCAGAGAAATGCAAATCAAAACTTCACTGGGCTTCCACCTCACTCCTGTTGTAAAAACGTAGAGAGTCCCCTGATATGAAACAAACATATTTAGTTAAGATTGACCATACCAAAGTTGAGTTGTGCTGAATGGACAGAAATATCCAAGATAACGTAGTGTGGTCATAGTCAAGGTCATTGTGACTGTCTCTGTGAAGCATCCTTCTGGAGGCTGCCACAGCTGCCGGTTTCAGATATGGATAGTTTGGCTCCCACCTAGCCTGCCCTGCTAACCCGCAAGGTACAACTTGAAATAAACTGAAGCTTGCTGCTTGCATTTCTTGGAGAAAGACCCCTTTTATAAGCCTATTTGTAAGCCTGCCAAATTTTTCCTTTAAAAAGCAGACTGCTTGGGTCACTCAGGGCTGCTGCTCTTCCCAAACTTTGCTTTGGAGCAGTGGCCCTGGTAAACCAGCCTATTTCTTCTCTTTTCTGTTCCTTCTCTTTCCCTAAAATAATTTTTTTTCTTTTTCTACTCTGGTCTCTGGTGGTCTCACTATGCATTGAAAACTGGACCCCACAGCACTGTCAGAGTAGCAAAAATGAAGAATACAAATAATGACAGATACTGGAGGGGCTGTGGGAAGAGAGAAATGCTTCCACACTGTTGGTGGGACTGCAAGCTTGTACAGACACTATGGAAAGCAGTGTAGAGACTCCTCAAAAAACTAGAGCTGGAACCACCTTATGACCCAGCTTTCCCACTCCTGAGTATTTTCCCAAAAGAGCTAGAATCATCTGCATACTACAGAGATGCAATTCATCAATGTTTATAGCAGCTCAATTTACTATAGCTAAACTATAGAACCAACACAGATGCACTTCACTGGATGAGTGGATTCAAAAACTGTGGTACATACATACAATGAAATTCTACTCTGCTATTAGAGAGAATGATATTATGACATTTTCAGCCAAATGAATGGAGATGAAAAAAATTATGCTAAGTGAAATATCCCAAACTCAGAGACTCAAGGGCAGAATGTTTTCTCTCATATGTGGAAGCTAGAATACAATCAGAAACAGACTGAAAGTTGACTAAAAAGCTAATAACCTCAACATGGGTTTCCTATGACACTGAGGGCTGAAGGGAGCGGGGTAGGGAAGTGGGGTGGGAATAAAAGGGATATCAAGGCAGATGGAGAGAGGGAGTAGAAAGGTTATCAACCCAGTGGGAAACCTTCAACTTCCATGAGAAGCCCAACTAACACAGGGGTAAAGTAGGGGAAACCTGGGATTGGGGGGAAACCAAAGGGGGAAAATCATGAACTGGAATCAATCTTGGCTTGCTCTATCATTATGCATGTGACCATGATTATGTGGCAATAATTCCCTCCTATATGTATGACTATGTTGAATGAATAAAAATAAATAAATAAATAAATAAATAAATAAAATAAAAAGAATGTAGAAATAGGTCAACAATAAAAGGTCTTGAAGCAAAATTTAAGATGTTTTCTATTTCTCTAAAAGCCATGATAATTCACTGAAATATTTTGAGCAAGAAATATGAATATAGATACATGAAAGGTTACTGTGGCACAATTGAGGACATGACAAGACCGTTGAAAAAGTCTGGAAGACAGGTGATGGGACTGGATACATAGGTGGTATCGTTTAAGAGGCAGAAGGAGAATTTATTCACAAACTCTTGAGGATGGAAAGCTAATGAGACCCCATGACTACTTCAGTGTAATAGAGGAGAGAACAAAGGATTACATGGTGACTCCCAAGTTCAAAGCTTGAGCAACTGAGCAGTTTGTGGCAGATGAGATGAAAAGCATTTGTGAGCAAGTTGTCCCTGGAAGAATTAAGCTGTGTGAAAGATGATATGTGGAGCAGTCCACTGGATGGAAGCACCTGGTTAGTCTACTGCCAGCTGGAAGAGTGCAAAAGTCCTGTCACACCTGAGTTACACTTAACATACATTAGTTAATAACTAACATCTCAAGGTTAATCTGGAATCTTCAGGCTCTCAGCAAATGCAAGTTCATACCTTGTGAGAGGTGAATGAACCTAAGCACAGGTCAAAGGTAGAGAAAAGACTGGATGTATAGTCTCCTGATTCACTCTGTGACCTTGGATAAAGGTCACACCACCGCCACTCTTTCCTTTTTACAGAATAAGTCACTTACAGGGGTTACGGCAAAATATTCTTTGCACATTTTCATCTCAAATATTAAAATATGTATGGCAAAGGGCACCAAGCTAAATTTTTAAAGAGAATATAATATTACATAAAAATACAAAACTAACATAGAACGTGGATGAACACCCAACATGTAGTCTTTCTACCTATATTGACTATGTCTCTCAGAACATAACATTTTTAAGATTTCTACAAATTATTGCAAAACTTTTATAAAAACACATTAACATAAAGAAGTAAATGATTGGGGCTGGAGTGGTGGCTCAGTGGTTATGGCACTTGCCTGGCATGCACTAGTAGGCAAGTTCAAACCCCAGCACCACGTACAAAATGAAGTCTTGGAGCAACAAAAGCCATATGAAAAACTAAATAAATATTTATTCTCTCTTTCTCTCCCTCTCTCTCTCTCTCTCTGTTACTGTCCCTCTCTCTAAAAAAAAGTGAATGATTTTATTTCAAAACTGTTACTTGAAAAAAAATGGGAGTAAACTTTTTATTTATTTATTTATTTTGTGGGGTTTTTTAAAATTTTTTTTATTTTTGAACAACCATACAAGTTTTTAACAAAATAATGTAAAATGTGTATAGATTCTGGATATTACAATTATATTACAATTACCCCCAGGAGTGCCCCACCAATTACCCATCCTTATCCCTCCCTTCCCCTTCCCACAATATCTCTTAAAAGGGATTATGTTGTATAGCATTACATTTTATCTGGGTTTAACACATGATACTAGACCAACTTTCTCATTGGCCAGGGGATAGTCCCAACCTCCACAGATGAGTGGAGACAATCCACCATTAGTTCTCTGGGTTAAGCTGATTTTATTCAACATAATTTCTTCCATAGCCATCCATTTACCTTCAGAGGCTGCAATATCATTGTTTCTAATTGCTGTGTAAAATTCCATGGTATAAATGTACCACAGTTTTTGGATCCATTCATCCAGTGAGGGACATCTGGGTTGTTTCCATAATCTAGCAATAGTAAATTGAGCTGCTATGAACATAGATGTTGCTGTGTCACTATAATGTGCTGATTCTAAATCCCCTGGAAAGATTCCCAGTAGTGGAATAGCAGGGTCGTATGGGACTAAACATTTTGATAAGATATATCAGATATATGGCTATCATATTAATTGTTAATGTCAAAGTGTACAAAATATATAGGATTATTTAAACTAAGACTTGGGATTAATCCTTAACTCAGCATCTCAATAGCTGAAAAAGAAGCCAAAACGAGGATAGTAGATGATCATGAAAATCAGATGACAAAAGCACAGATTTCCAAAATTTGTTTTCATAATTTTCACTAAAATCCATCTGTCATGGAAAGTACTATGGAATTTTCTCTTCTGATGAAGTGGGGTATAAATTCAGTATCTTTTATTCAATCAAAAAAAAAACTAAAATAAGCATTTCTTTTCAACTCATTAAGAACTTTTCATTTTTCTGAGTTAACAATTGCACTCTGTAAGAAATTTGTATGTATTTGGAATAAGCCAAGGCTTGAAATGATCCAAAAATGAATATTCCTCTATATAATTTATTGGACATGTGACAATAACAGAGCGACATAGCCTCTCTTAATGTGTTTTCTCTCATTTCCGCCTTCATTGAAGAGGGACTTGGTTATACTTTACATATAATGTACAATGTTTATGTTTCAGGTGTACTTTTGAGTATATAAAAACAATTTAGAACACTAGTTGCTAACTTTTGTTGAAGTTATCTATTGCCAAATATTTTATCCATATAATTCCTATAATTTTACAAGTCTGAAATAGTCATTATATTGTGTACAAAAACTGTGTTTATAATAGGATGCATTAATAACTTGAGATTACTCTATAAAAACAAACTATAAAATCACCTTATGTGAAACATTAATAAAACAGAAAGCAGTTCTGAGTGACAGGTACGATTTTCATGTACACCATCTGAGTTCTGAGAATTCTCTCTTAATCATAACACTTGCATATCTCCAACACACTCAATAACCGTTTTGTTAAAGATGGCTTTTATTCTCTTTTAAGTATGAAAATGGTGATCCACCGTCCTTTTAGAATCTTAAAAATGGAGAAGATCCATGCATAAAGTGTACGTTAAAGGTATAACACTACAGTCCTTGATTTTGAAATCACATCTATCTGGGGGAAATACGTATGTGTATATGTGTACACACACACACACACACACACACCACCACCACCACCACCACCACACCTCTTTGTATAAGCTCCTCATGTCTGTCCTTGTTCTTGGATATTTTATGCAAGCTGAAAACTGTTATACCTCCACACTCAATTCACCCCATCACCCTCTATTAACATATTACCTCAGTGACGATGGTGGAGGTGAAAACATTTTGGTCATATATCCACCCATCCAGGCATGGCTCTGTCTCAGGCTCAGTATTATTGATGGCTGACACATTGGGATCCAAGAGTTGCCACTGTGTCTGGTGGAAGCGACGGCACTGCTCAGGTTCCTGGTTGGGGTCCGCTGGGATGGAGACCCTCAGAAGGGCTTCAGCTGTCAGGTTTATGGTGATATTAGTTTCAGATTTGGGATTGTCAAGGAGGCGGACATGGCAGTGGTGAGCAGGAATGGCTGCTGTAAAGTTCTCAATGGTGTCATGAGATGCTGACAGGATCATTAAAACCATCATAATGGTAATTGTCCAAACTTGAAACCTCCCATTGGCACCTACATGTTGTAAAAGTTCCTCAAAGGCCATCGTTTAAACCTGGGGGTGTCAGCTGCAGAATAATAGATTTTATCAGGACAGAAATGACAAGTTAAAAGAAATCTTAAGTCACTGATTAAGAAAATGTTTTCCAAAATGAGAATATTGAATCATTTAGATATTAATTTTTAAATAACAATGTTATTTTCCCTGATTAAAAAATGCCATAAATAAGTTCAACTATTTTCGCTGCACTGAGAGCAACATGCTGTATTTCATAATGACAGTTTTCAAAAAATAATGTCCCTGAACAAGCAATGCCATTGAATTTATATCATTTTTGGAAATTACAATTAACAAATAACATAATGAATTGAATTCTGCCCAAGTCTCAGGAAATAGCTTTTTAAAGATATTAACTGAAGCTGGATGTGGTGGCACATGCCTGTAATCTCAGCAGCTCAAGAGGCTGAGGCAGGAGGATCACAAGTTCAAAGCCGGCCTCAGCAATTTAACAAAGTCCTGAGCAACTTAGCAACACCTTGTCCCAAAATAAACATAAAAAGGGCTGGGGATGTGGCTTAGTGGTTAAGTGCCACTGATTTCAATCCCTGGTACCAAAATGAAGAAAGAAAAAAGATATTAATTGAAAAATGTTGTATACATTCACAGTATACAACGATGATTGTATAATGATTACCACGATCAAATTAACGAACAAATCCTCACCATATATGCCAAACCTCAGATGCCCAGAACTACTTATTCATCTTACAACTGCGTTCATACTCTTTAACCAATATCTTCCCATTTATCCACCATAATCCAGCACCTTGGTGAACACTATTCTCCTTTTTGGTTCTATGAGTTCAACATTTTTATTTTGCAAATATAAGTTATAGCATACAGTATTTGCCATTCTAAGTCTTCTTTATTTCACATAGAATAATGTTCTCTTGTTTCTAGTTTGGTTGAACAATATTCGTGTGTGTGTGTGTGTGTGTGAAATTCTTTATATGGCCAGATATATTTTAAAATGTTCAGCATTACCACTCATCTGAGAAATTAAAATGAAAACCACAATGATATATCACTTCACACCTATTAGGGTACCTACTAATACAAAGACAAGGCATAAGTATTGGTGAAGAGGTGGGGAAAGGGAAGTCCTGGCACATTGTGGACAGGTGCTTAAAGTACTATAGCCACTAAGAAAAATAATATGGAGGATCCTCAGAAGAGTAAAAGTAGAACGACCCTCCAATCCAGCAGTCCCATTTCTGAGAATAAACCCAAAGGAAATGAAATCAGCCTATCAAAGAGATATCTACTCTCCCACATTTATTGCACAGTGATTCACAAGAGCTAAGATATGGAAACCAGGAAGCATCCTTCCTCAAAAATTAATTTTGATGAAAATGTTTACTCTTGCTTTCTTAACACATGTATGCATAAATGACAAGCATATTACATAAATTGCATAAACACAAACAAAAGCACACATTCATGCTCTGATTGGATGTCTGAAATAAAAGTGTTCCCTGAATATGAGGGACTAATTAAAGGGAATTATCTTTGTAAACCCTCCTTGTAGATTGCAGATGATTGTCTGGTGGTGAGAGGAGACAGGATTCTCAGAAAGAAGTCAAGTTTGAAGCAACTCAGCTGAGAAAAAGTCGAACAGCACTGACCATCTTCAACAGGATGATGGCTGAGAACCATGAAAATCATGCACCTGAACTAATGGGACAGTCCAAATGACTGTCAAGAGGTAAAATAGTTAGATGACCTAAAAATATGCCCTTTTTCTCTCTTGCACCATACGAATGTATGTAGTCTACTGAGGTAGAAGAAACAAGTATTTGAGATGATTGAAATATTCATCATAATGATTTAATTATTCCACACTGTATTCATAAATTATAGCATCAGTTGTTCCCATTAATACATACAACTATGATTTATCAAGTTACAATTTCTAAAATAAAAATTTAAAAATGCAGAATGCAGAAAAAAGACATTGATGCGCAACCAGAATTTGACACTTGCAATCAAATACTCTAAAATGTTGCAAAATAAGGTACAAAAACCAAAGTCTTCATGTTCCCACTAATTGCACCTTATTCCCTACATACCAGGGACTTGAGAGCCTCATCCAACTTCCTTCTCCTACTTTTCCTCTATATCAAACTCTTCTTTTTGCTTTGAGGAAGCAACTCAATATTCTTATGGTAATCAATGACTCATGACTATGCTGGTATGATAAGGAAAAAGATGGATGCCTACCTGCATGTGGTCTCTGTTGAACACACAAACATGCACACACTTAGAAAGATCCTGAGACTGGGTTGAAGAGTATGTTTTTGGAGAAGTTAATACTTTACTTCTGACACCCAAGTCCACCCACTGAAAATTCAAAATGCTGAGACAGTTCATTTCACTGGTTATTTATAATTATGTACTTGAAACCAACACTTCAAAGTGGGAAAGAGAACAATGCCAAGCATTTCACATCTACTCTCTTTTTTTATGTGTACATAGAGCTCAGACTGCAAATTTCTGTCTCATCACCATTGCTCTTGTCAGGTTTTATCACTTCTACCTGAAAAAGCCAAAATTGTTATACAACATTTGTCCAAGATAAAGAAGTTTTTAAAAAGTTGACATTTGGTTACCATTCAACCAGCCACATATATTCACAAATTGACACAGGAGGATATTGAAAACCTAAACAGACCAATATCAGGTTGTGAAATTGAAACAGCAATTAAAAGCTTTCCACAAAAGAAAGGCCCAGGACCTGATGGATTCTCAGCAGAATTCTACCAGATCTTTATAGAAGAACTATCACCTCTCCTTATCAAGCTATTCCATGATATCAAAAGGGATGAAATCATCATACTTTTTATGAGGCAACCATAACCCTGATACCAAAACTCAACAAAGACACATCAAGAAAAGAAAACTACAGACCAATATCCCTGATGAATATAGCCTCAAAAAACCTAAACAAAATTCTAGCAAACCATATTCAACACATCATAAAAATAACACATCATGATCAAGTGGGCTTCATTCCAGGGATGCAGGACTGATTTAGGTGCAAAAACAGAATTAAAGACAAAAACCATATGATCATCTCAATTGATGCAGAAAAATCCCTTTAATAAAATCAAGCATCCATTTATGCTCAAAACTCTGGAGAAAATAGTGATCAAAGGAATTTACCTCAACCTTGTAAGGGCCATTAGGACACGCCCTTGGCAACATTATACTAAATGGAGAAAAACTGAAAGCATTCCCTCTAAACTTGGGAATAAGACAAGGTTGTTCTCATATCACTTTTATTCAATATAGTACTCAAAACCCTAGCCGGGGCAATCAGACAAAAAAAGAAAATCAATGAATAAGAATACAAAAAGAGGAGGTTAAGCTATTTTTATCTGCTGACAAATTGATACTATATCTAGAACACAGAAGAGTTCCATCAGAAGACTTCTAGAGCTCATAAATGGATTTAGCGAAGTGGTGGGATACAAGATTGACACCCAGAAATCCAAAGCTTTCCTATTACTCCAAGAGTAATTCAGTCAAAGAAGAAATCAGGAAATCTGTCCCTTTCACAATAACCTCAAAAAGAAAAAAAATACTTGGGAATTAATCTAACAAATGAAATAAAAGACCTCTACAACTAAAACTATATAACACTGAAGAAAGAAATTTAAAAAGACCTGAGAAGATGGAAAGGTATTCCACAATCTTGGTTAGGCAGAATCAATATAATTACAATGAACATTCCCCCCAATGTGCTGTTCAGATTCAGCACAATCCTCATCGAGATACAAATGTCTTTCTTCACAGATATAGAAAAAGCAATTCTTAAATTCATTTGGAACTATTTAAAAAAACAGAATATCCAAAGCATTACCAAGGGAAAAAAGAAGAAGAAAAAATAAAATTGACAGATCCTTAGCTAATGTCACTAAACGAAGGAAAGAATTGAAACAAATCAACAAAATCAAAGGGAGTGATCACCACTGACCCATGGAAATCAAATGAGTTATCAGAACATATTTTGGAAAACCATACTCTTCTAAATTAGAAAATCTGGAAGACATGGCCGAAGTTCTAGCCACAAACAACATCTGCAAATTGACGCAGGATGATATTGAAAGCTGAAACAGCTCAAAAACAGGCACCAAAATCCACATATAATTAAAAGTCTTCCAAAGAAGACAAGCCCAGGACCAGAGGGATTCCCAATTGATTTTTGCCACACCTAAGAGATCGTGCTAACACCTCTCCTTATTAGGCTATTCCAAGGAATTGAAAAGGAGGGAGCTCCCCCAAACACTTTTTATAAGGGGATCATAACTCTGATCTCAAAACCCAACAAAGACACATAAAAGAAAGAAAATTACAGACCAATATTCCTGATGGACATTGGTACAAAAGTCCTTAATAAAGTGCTAACAAACTGTATTTAGAAACACATCAAGAAGACAATTAATCACAATCAAGTGGGCTTCATTCCAGAGATGCAAAGCTGGTTCAACATATGCAAATCAATAAATGTGATTCATTGCTTAAAAAGAATTAAGGACAAAAACTATGTGATCATCTTAATTGCTGCATGAAGGCTTTTGATAAAATCCAACACCCATTTATGTTCAAAACTCTAGAGAAAATAGGGATCACAGGATCTTACCTTAACTTTGTAATGACCATATATGCCAAACCCTCAGCTAGTATAATACTAAACAGCTAAAAGAATTTCCACTAAACTCAGAAACAAGATAAGGCTGCCTGCTATCATTACTTTTATTCAATAGAGACCTCTGAACCTTTGCTGGAGCAATCAGGCAAGAGAAAGAAATCAAAGGAATAAGAATAGGAAGAGAGGAAGTCAAACTATCCCTTTTTGTTGATGATATGATTTTATATCTGGAAGATCCAAAAAACTCCACCAGAAAACTGCTTGAACTTATAAATAGATTTGACAAAGTAGCAGGCTACAAGATCAACACCCATAACTCAATAGCTTCCCTACATGGTGAAAATAGTAGAACAGAAGAAGAAATCAGAATATCTGTCCCATTTACAATATCCTCAAAAAGAATAAAATACTTGGGAATTAATCTAACATGGGAAGTGAAAGACCTCTACAATGAAAATTATTAATCATTAAAAAGAGAAATTGAAGAAGACCTGAGATGATGGCAAGATATTCCATATTCTTGGCTAAGCAGAATTAATATAATTAAAATAACCATTTTTGCCAACAGTGCTACACATATTCAATGTAATCCCCATCAAGATACCAGTGCCATTTTTTACAGATATCAAAAAAAGCAATTCTCAAATTCATTTGGACCAAGAAACCCAGAAGAGCCAAAACATTACTAAGCAAGAAAGATGAAACAGGTGGTTTTGCAATATGAGTTATAAAATTATACCATAGAGTTGGAGTAACAAAAAAAGTATGGTACTGTCATTAAAGTAGGAAAGAAGACCAATGGAATAGAATAGAAGACTTGGAGTCAAACTCACAAATCTTTAAAGATCTGATTTTGAGAAAGGGAATCAAAATATAACAAGGAGAGATGGATTATTCAACAAATAGTGCTAGACAAACTGGACAACCACTTGAAGAAAATTGAAATTAGATCTTTATCGCTCATCTTGCACAAAAAATAAAATCTAAATGGATCAAGGAATTAGGAATTAAGCATCTACCATACAACTGGTGAAAGACCACCTCTCCAGCATTTGGGAGTAGGCAACAACTTCCTCAACAAGACTCCCAAAGTGAAAGAATTAAAATCAAGAATTAAAACCACATTAAGATATCACCTTACACCAGTCAGAATGGCAAAGATGAAGAAAATAAACAACAATAGATGCTGGAGGGGATGTGGAGAGATAGGCACACTAACACACTGTTGGTGGAGCTGCAAACTGGTACAGCCCCTCTGGAAAGCAGTATGGAAAATCCTTAAAAAATTAGGGATGACTCCACCATACGACCCTGCTATTCCACTCCTGGGTATCTTTCCAGGGGATTTAGAATCAGCACAGTACAGTGACACAGCAATATCGATGTTCATAGCAGCTCAATTTACTATTGCTAGGCTATGGAAACAACCCCAGTGTCCCTCACTGGAAGAATGGATCCAAAAACTGTGGTACATTTATACCATGGAATATTACACAACAATTAGAAACAATGATATTGCAGCCTTCGAAGGTAAATGGATGGCTATGGAAGAGATCATGTTGAGTAAAATCAGCTTAACCCAGAGATCTAAGGGTCGATTGTCTCCACTCATCTGTGGAGGTGGGGTCTAGACCTTGGACAATGAGAAAGTTGGTCTAGTAGCATGAGTTAAATCCAGATAAGATGTAATGCTTTACAATCTAATACTTTTTTTAGAGTTATAGTGGGAAGGGGAAGGGAGGGATAAGGGAGGGTAATTGGGGGGGCACTCCTGGGGATAATTGCAATATCCAGAATTTATACATATTTTATACACATTTTATATTATTTTGTTAAAATCTTGTAAGGTTGCTCAAAATAAAAAAAATTAATAAAAAAAATCAAGAATTAATGAGTGAGATGCCATTAAACTAAAAAGCTTTAGCTCAGCCAAGGAATTGGTCAAAATGTCAAGAAAAAACCCACAGAATGGGAGAGAATCACGGCCTGTGATTCCTCCAACAGGGGAATTATATCCAAACTTTACAAACTACACAAATAACTTAATATCAAAAATCCAAATAATCCAATTAATAAATGGGCCAGAAAGCTGAACAGAAACTTCTCAACAGAGGAACTTGAGCAAGCCATTGATTACATGAGAAAGTGCTCTAAATCACTATTAGTCAGAGAAATGCAAATCAAAACTACATTAAGATTTCACTTCACTCTAGTCAGACTGGCAAAGATGAAGAATATAAACAATAACAGATGTTGGAGAGGTTATGGGGAGACAGAGGACTCGGTTGGTGGAACTGCAGATTGGTACAGCCACTCTGGAAAGCAGTGTGGAAATGCCTTAAAAAGTTAGGGATGGGAGCTGAAGTAGTGACTTGGTCAGCAGTTACAGTACTTGCCTGGCATGCACAAGGACGTGGGTTTGAACCCCAGCAGCATGTACACAACAAAATGTTGGAGCAACAAAAGCTATGGGAAAAACTAAAATAAAGGTTGATTCTCTCATTCTCTCTCTCTCTCACTGTCCATATTTCTTTAAAAAAAAAAAAGTTAGGGAATGAACCACCATCTGACCCAGCTATTGCACTCCTGGGTATTTTCCCATAAGAGCTAGAATCAGTATATTACAAAGAAATAGCTACATCAATGTTTAGAGCAGCTTAATTTATAATAGCTAAATTATCAAATCAATCCAAATGTCGCTTACAAGATGAATGGATCCAAAAAATGTGATTCTATATATACACACATGCATGCACACACACATGCATGCACACACACACACACACACACACACATACACACACTGGAGTTCTACTCAGCTATTAGAACAATATGGTGGCTTTTCCAGGTAAATGGATGAAAATGGAAAAAATCATTCTGAGTGAAATAAGCCAAACCCAAAGACTAAAGGGTGGAATGTTTCTCTTATTTGCATAAACTAGATTAAAACCAAGAATGCAGTGAAAAATAGACAAGTTTATTTACTAGACACACCAAATTCAAAGTATCACATAATCTGGGGAAACGATAGCTGTGAAGGTGTGGGGACGGAGAGGAGAGAGGAAGGAAAAAGGGGGGGTATTAATTCTGCATGGAATACTTGGTTTCCCAAAGAAGCCAAATAATACTCATGCAGGCAATTAAATCTCAAAAATTCAAAAATTAATATACATGCATATAGATACTTTATATGTAATGGGGGCATCATGTTGGAGAAAAGAGAGCAAGGAGTGGGCAAAGGGAGAAAGATACTGGATAAGAATCAAGCTCAATTTACTTTGTCGCTATGTATGCATGTAAGAATGTGTAGCAATGAATCCCTCCAGTATGTAAGAACATACTGAACTAAAATGAATAAATAAATAAATAAAACAGTTGTCATTTGGTTGCCACTCATCTAGGGATCTTACAATCAAAATTATACTAGAAAACAATTTATCTGATTGAATTTATGTTATCTCTCTATTCAAGTTGGGGGAAAAAAACTTAGCATTTTCAATAAGGCAGCCATGGAGAAGAGTAGGAAGAGCAGCAACAGAAATGAACAAGAATTTTCCCCATCTTTGTAGATACTGCATCTGCTAATGTTTTGTTGGCCAGAGCAGGAAGAATGACAAATATCAAAAATAAGGATCAGGGATATAATCCTCAGTAAGAGAAATGGCAAAGCCCTAGAGCAAAAGTCACAGATGAAGAGATAAGTAATGTATTTCAACCATTTGAGTAATAAATTTAACACAGTCATTTTATTAATTATAACTATAGAACTGTCATCTTTTCATCTAATATTAACTTCAGGTTAAAATTCTTCACTATGGTTTTTGTGTATTAACCACACATTTAGTCATTTGAAATATGAATGTAATATTATGAAGAATTTTCCTTCTCCCAAAACAGTGATGAATGAAGCCAAAGCTGTGATTCAGTGGTTTAAACTAACTCTAGTAATTAGTTTTTCATTGCTATAATAAAATGTCTGATTAGTTTTTTTATTTAAAAGAAAAATATTTATTTAGCTTGTAGTTCTGGAGGTTTAAGGGCACTGTCCTTGTATTGACTCCACTCTGACAAAGATCGCATAGCAGATGACGTCACAAACACCACAAGGGCAGCAGTGTGTGCAGGAGCAAGAGGTCACATTGCCCAGGACAACAGCAATTCAAGTGGAGGCTGACACTTTTTTATGAGGAATAGCTCAGAGTCCTATGAGAACCACTTTCATCCCTTCCAAGGACGAGCCCCAAGGAACAATGATTGATACATTAATTACATTAATTTAATTATCTGAGATTGTAATCATAAATTATAAAATCAGTTTTTTCTCTATAAATACATTGGGGAACAAGGAGGTTCAATGTCGTCGGCCCAGTCTTCAGGACACCAATATAGCTTTAGGCTTAAAAAGTAAGAATTGGGCAGCGGGAAGAAGTATGCATAATTAGGCAATGAACTGTGGTCTGGTTGATTCTTAACTCATCTCTGCTTCTTCGAAGTGCCTAGAGACTTCCAGTGACACTCTGAGGATTCTGGAACAAGGTGTTGTGAAAGTTGGCAATTGAAAAATCCATTCATCACTGTCCCTGTGAATCTTGAAAATACCTTAGCTACTTCTATCATGGCATCAAGAATTATAAGCTTTCAGTGAATGCTTTAACACATTTTCTCCCATTGGCCCAGAAGTGGAATGCCTGTCAAAGCCTAAATTGAACAATAAATATACCAATTATGCTAACTTTGAAATAATAGTTGGATATGGTGGCAAAATTAAAAACTTGAGTGTTAATGAGTTAAATGTTTAACGTGTTTACATGGAGATTAGAACAGGAATTTGTTCCAAGGTTTAAGTTAATAAAGGAGACAGATACAAAATGAAGGCAGAGGTGCCAAGCTTTTCATCCTGCTTTTAATTAGTGACCCATCCTGTTATAGCTGTTATGTTGCATTGTGTTTTTCAGCTCTTGTGTTCTCCCCAAGAATATTTCAAGCAAGACATGAACCTTGATAAAAGTATAGCAAGGTTAAAAGGCTCTTCAAGAAGAAGGGAGAGTGGCTCATCTCTGAGAGGAGAGAGAGGAGAGCAGTGACTCACTCATTTGGTGTCCCAGTTTTACTGGGATAGGAGGGAAATTGTACCTCTCTCAGCTCTGGATTAATAGTCTACATTGGCTGAAAATCTAAGGACAACTCCTGGTCATCTTGGCCTTGATGACAGGTCCTAACTGGAACTGGTTTTATGGAATTTATGGTCAGTGGGCTCTGGTCTTAATCAATCTGCTTTCCTAGGTCTGGGAATCTCTGATCTCTGTTGTTTGTGTAGGCTCTGAGCAAACATTTACTTGTCCTCCTCTGAGTTTATCTATCTTCTTCCTGTTGTAAGAAGGGCAGTTTATAAGGCTGAGATCAGCAAGGGTACTGAAATAGCTACCTTCTCAGACATTTTGGTGCCACTGAGGCAGGGCTGTTGATTGATTTGCTCTACATTAAGTGTTTTCCTAAACCCCATGACCCACTGCCCATGTCTAACTGCAGACCTAAGTAGAGAGGCCACTTTAGTAAAAGCAGCCTTTAAGTCCCTTTTAGAGCTATGCTGAGGACCAAGCCTCCAACAAATGAATGCTTAGAAGACAACCCACATCCAAACAACAGCCTTCGTCCCAGACTCTGAAGTCCATGTTTGTCTAATAATACAAAATGCATTTATCCCATCCCTATAGTTCCCAAATCTTAACTCTTTCCAGGCCTGCGTCCCTCAAAATTTCAAGACCAAATTCTCCTCTGAGGCCCAAGGCAAATTCTTTCAGCTATAAGTCCCTTTGAGATAAAAAAAAATTAAGCCACAAGCTTTCAATTGACAATGGTGGGACAGACAAAGGGTTAAGCATTCTTGTTCCAAGAGGGAGCAATGAATGAGTAAGAAGAGATAATCTACCAAAGCAAGACCAAAGCTCAGCCAGGCAGGGACTAAAATCTCAATTGTCAAGTACAGCAAGTTTCAAGTTCCATGTGCACTATGGAAACAGAAGGGCCTGCAGGGTCTTGGGAAGCCCTTCACTTATGGGTTTTCCAGTCACCATTCATAGTATTCTTCTCTTGAAGTTAATGGCTTTCCTGGGTGTGAATTTCATATTGTTGGTTGCTGTACTTTGTGGAGTTCCTTCCTTGCTATGGCTCTACTCTCATGTCCCATCTAGGCATCAGGCCATTGCCTCTTTACAGGAGTTCCAACCCTCTGGAAAATTTCTGTCTAATCTCTCAAGCTTCTCTTTGAAACCTTGGTGGAAGATGTCATAATCCCATAACTTTTAAATTCTATGTGTTTGCAAAACCAGCTCCATACAACCACCTCCAGCCCTATATGCCACCAGCATAAGCCACACCTGTGCTGACCTGAACCCAGCTCTTGGTATCACTGATGTCCTAGGCCAGAGATCTGATTTTTCAGCAGTCCCAGTTAACTAGATCCATCCACTTGCCCCGCTACCCCAAAACAAATGAACAGGAAAAGGTAACAGTGAAAAGCAAATAAGGAAATTCTAATCAATGTGGCTCTGTTGGACAGGCAGAGTGATCCAGCATCTCAGCCCTGTCTTCAGGGCACTGACAGGAGCTTTGGGATTAAACAGGGAAAGAACTGGAGCAGGGGTTAAGAGAAATGCATAATCAAACAGTCTTGGTTGAACTGTGGTCTGGTTGCTCAATCTCTCCGTCCTGGTCCTGATTCTACAAGGTGGAAAAGCAATTTCTACTTGCTGCTCAGTACACTTTTCTATCAGACCTGTGATCCTGAAGCGGAAATCACTGGAGACTTCTAGGTACCCACTCCAGGGATCTGGAACTGCGGGCTGCAAACTTGCCTCATTCATCAAGAAGGAGGAGATAAGCTAGGTAATTTTAGAGTTAAAATCCTTGTATTACTGGTTTTAGATGATTACTCCTTAAAAGATAAAAACTACATGCAGAGCTAAAAAAAAAAGAGAGAGAGAGAGACCTGATTCAAAGTTTAAGGTAAAAAGGAAGCAGATCAAAATGAAGGCAGAGATGTCAAGCTTTATCCTGCTTTTTGCTACCCATTGCAGGCCTAAGCAATGAGTCCCTGCTTTTACAAAATGCAACCTCTACATCCCTGTTACAGCATCCTCCTCGGAGCACTTTTCTGGAAAGAGAATCTTAAGGCAGTCCTTGGCAGTGAGCTTACAGAAAGCACCCGTCTCAGTCCCTGCAATAAATTCACACTTCCAGGCCTATGGGCTTAGTAATAGCAGAAGCCTCAAAGATTTCTGCAATTTCCTCTAGACCCTTTTCTTGTTGTCCTTTTGAAAAACAAGTGGCTTCTTTCTATCCATGCTAATCTTTTTAGCAAGTGGTTTCTTGGCTATACCCTTAACATTCTTTGTCTTTCCCTAACCAAACTGCAAAATTTTCAAATCTTTTTGCTGTTTCCTTTTGCACCAAAGTTTCACCACAAATCTGACTAAAAACAGCTAACAATACTCGCAGCCTGAATGCTTTATTGTTCTGAAATCTCTAACACCATATAAACTAGTCCATTATGCTTAAGTTTGGCCTTCCAAAAGCCTTAGGGCATGGACACAATGCATTTGAGTTCTTTGCCATTGCCACTTCTATGGACTGACACCTATGAAACCATGAGCCCCCAGATAAACTTTTCCTCCTAAAAATTTTCTTGTTGGATCTTTAAGTCACAGCTGCTGAAAAGCTGACTAAAACAGTTATTCAAGCTGTTTAAGTCTATTGTTATATTTTTCATTTATTTCCTACTATGTCACATTTCCACTATCTTCTTTGAATATATGGAGTTCAATTATAGCAGCCACTTTTTGGCATTTTATTTTAATTGTTAAGATTTCCAAGTGGATTTCTAGTTATTATTTTCAAATGAATTTATGTCACTCAGCCAGGAGAAATATGTGCCTTTTAAGAATTTAATGATTTAATTTTTCTAAATGTTCTGTGAAATATCAAAAAATGTTTTCTAAACATTTGGAAATATTTATTTTAAAAATCAAATTTATCATCTTAATTTTGACTTTTAGAAAATATTTGTTTCCTATGCTATGACCATGTGACTTTCTCCTTGTTTATATACCAGTTCTGCTTTATATGTTGAATGCTTATTATTAGGTGCATAAAGTTTATAATTGTTTTCCTGATGAATTTTTCATGCTCAAATTTTACCTCTTAAGCAACTAAAATAGTCTTATAATTTTATCCTTAATTGTATTGTTTGATATTATTTTGCTCAATATTGTTTAACATTGTTCACTATTTAATGGCTCTTGTGAAGACTTCATCATATTCCATGTCTTCAGTTCCTCTCTACTCATAAGTTCTTAAATCCAATCAAACTTACCTTCACTATTCCATCACAAGTAGTTATTTAAATACTTCTTACTGTTATTATGATTTGGATCTGGACTGTCTCTCAAAAGCTCCTGTGTTGAAAGCATGATCCCCAAATGCAGCAAGGTTCATTCAGAGGTGGGGGCCTTTAGGTAATTGAATCATGAGGCCTCTGACCTCATCAGTGGGTTAATCCATTTGATGGATTGATCCATTGATTGCTAAATGGAGTATGGGAAAGTGGAAACGAGTTGGAGAAAGTTGGTCACTGGGTGCATGCACTCCAAGGGTTTGTTTTGTCCCTAGCCCCTTGTTTTCCTCCTCCTCTCTGCTTCCTGGTTGCCAAACTGAGAAGTTTCCCTCTGCCAGGCTCTTCCACCATGATATTCTGCCCTACCTGAGGACCAGTTGGAGACAACTGACCATGGACTGAATCCTCTGAAATGATGAGCAATAACAACAAAGTTGTTCTTGTCAGGCATGTTGGCCAAAGCAAGAAATTTGATGCCAAGAAAAATGACAGAAAACTGATACCAAGATGTGGGATTGATGCCACAAAAACACAGAAAATTGATACCTGTAAGTGAGAATGCTGCTGTGTCTATGCCTGCCCATGTGGTTCAGAAGTCTTTGGAATGGATTTATGGCAAGACTTTGGAAAATTTGGAGATGCAGGCTGGAGAGGAGTTACAATGTTGTAAGTAAACCTTAATGGATGATTCTGGAGTGATCTTAGAAGACAAGAATTCTGATAGCAATATGGACATTTAAGTAAAAACTGTGCTCATGAGGATTCAGACAGGAACGAGGAATTTACTTGAAATTGGACTAGAAGTTATTAAGGTCACATACTGGAAAAGAATTTGTCTACATTTTGTCTATATTCTGAGGCTTTTTCTGAAGCTGAATTTAAAGATGACAGACTAATTAATCTGGCGGAGGCATTTTCAAGGCAGGACAGTAGTGTCAGGGGTATTGCTAGAAAATTTTAGCCAGTTTTACTGAGAACTGGATGCAAAAATCAGAGTGGAAAGAATTGAAAAACGTGCAGTTTGGTCAGAAAAAGAGCATGTAAAGTTGGGGCCAAGAAAAGTGCTGGTCCTTAAGAGATAAGCATTATTAAGGAAAACCAAGTATCTCTAACAGAGATGACAGGAAAAATGCCTCGAAGACTTCTCAGGAATCAGCAAGACCACAACCATTGCAGACTCAAGGGTGTAAAAGTGTAAACTCATTAGAAAGAATGGAGCAGTTATATTTACTCCATGTCATTGTCTATTGGATGTGCTTAACTGTTGGACATACTTAACTTTTAACTTACTTTTTATTTTTACAGAAGCCCAAAGCTAAAAGTTTGCCTCAAGTTCAAAGGAGACTTTGGACTCGGACTTTGAACAATGCTGGGAATGTTAAGACTCTCAGGACTCTTAGAGATAGATTGAATATTTTTGCATCATGGGATGAGTATGAACTTTTGGAGTCAAGGGGAGTAATGTTACCATTTGGATCTGGAATTTCTACCAAAAGTTCATGTGCTGAAAGCATGACCCCAAAGCAGTAAGGTTCAGAGGCTTTTAGATAATGATTTAATCATGGTAATGATTGAATTGTAAAAACTCTGACCTCATCAGCAGAATAATACCATCAAATGAATTAATCCATTTATAGCTAAACGGACTACTGCAAGGTTGGAACCAATTTGAGGAAGTAGTTCATTGGAGGGTATGTACGTGGATGATACCTCATCCCTGGGTCCTATCTGTGCCTCCCAGATGCTGTGAGCTGATAACCCTTCCTCCACCAGGCACTTCTACTATGATGTTCTGCATCACCTTAGGCCCAGAGCAATGGAGCCACTCACCACAGAGTGGATCCTCTAAGCCAAAATAAATTTACCCCTGTTAAAGTTGTTCTTATCAGGTATTTTTGTCACAGCATTGAAATTCTGACTAACACACCCATGTTGCTAAATCAAAATGTTAAGCCTCTCATTCATGACCTATCCAGGGTGCTCAATCCATTCATTATTGCCTCTTTCTTGATCAGTTGCACCCAGGATACTACATTCTCTTAATTTTCCTCCACCATGGCCATGGCTCTGTTGTAGGGTCTTCACATTACACTGATTCAACCTTGACCTTCTGCATTTATACTCAATCCTCTGTGAGCTTTTCCAGTCACTTAAATTTTCACAATCCACCTATTTACTATAATTCTTTTGTCAACAAGGGATTTTAGTACCATGTAAACAAGTATCCACCTCATAATACCATCAAAAAAGAATAAATATGATAAACAGAATAAATAAGCAAGTGATATGCAAAACCATGGGTAAGAGTGCACACTTTTGCTGGTCACAGTGATACATACTCGTTATCCCACCAGCTTGGGAGACTGAGACAGGAGGATCACAAGTTCAAAGACAGTTTCAGAAACTTAGCAAGGTCCTCAGCAACTGAGCAAGATTCTTTCTCAAAATAAAAAAGAGGCTGCAGATATAGCTCAGTGGTTAAGCACCTCTGGGTACCAAAAAGAAAAAAGAAAGTAAAAGAAAAAAAGAATGGCAAAAGAAGAAAATATTTATGTGAAAAGATACATTTTGGGAACACTCTAAATTTTAAATTTCTATTAATGTAAATGTTAAGTTGTCTGGCAGAGAGAGTGTAATTCAAGAAATAGAGTAGACTATCTTAAAGTGAAAGTATTCTAAATTGGTAATTGAAGCTATGGTAGTAGAAGAAATTGCCTAATAAAATCACATGAATGGGACCTGGTGCAGTGGCTCAGCAGTTATGACACTTGCCTGGCATACTTAAGGACCCAGGTTCAAATCCCAGCACCACCTACGCAACAAAGAGTGGGATCAACAAAAGCAGATAAAAAGTAAATAAAATTGATTCCCTCTCTTTCTTAAAAAAAAAAAAACACACATGCATGGACGTGGGACCTCATTAGAACAGCATCCACATGACTGTATTGTGTTGGGGTAAGCATGGACATTACATTTATTCAGGATGAGTGATATCAATCCCATAGGAAGCAAACGTGTAATCTTCTACCATCCCACATAATCTCAAATCCTGTTCCTCTGTTCTGCCCAAAACTGAAAGAAACATTAGAAGCCATGTCATCTAGTCTCTAATAAATCATTTTCCAAATTAACAATGTTCCTAAAGCTAATCTGTGTCAACCATTAACACACAGCACAAGTCAGCACTCCAAGTTACTGTTTCTATCTGAAGAAAGCCCAGCTTTGTGTGGTCCTACACCAAAAAGGTGGAAGTCCACCATGCTGGTATTGAAATAATTAGAATTTCCACCTGTAAGAGCTGACATGGAATATTAGTAATTTTATTTATTTTCATATTTAATATTTGTGCTTCCCAGTCTTTTTGCCTTGGTTGATCCTTTTTGCTCAACATCATTACTTTCTTTTCTTTTCTTTTTCTTTTTGGTATTGGGTATTGAGCTCAGAGGCACTCAACACTGACCTACATTCCAGCTCTTTTTATTTTGAGACACAGTCTCACCATGCTGCCCAGGCAATCCTAACTTGCAGTCCTCCTACCTTGGCCTCCCAAATTACTGGGATTATAGGCATGTACCACTACATTGGCTTTCTGTACATTCTTCCTTGATCTGTTATCTTAGAAGTGTCTAGTCTCTATTCTCTTAATTACTAATAGAGTTTTTCTCCTCCCTTCCTCTTCCTATTCCTCCTTCTCCTTCACTCAGAGACAGTTCTTTCCAGCAGAGATTGGTTCTACCAGCATCTGTTGTTTGTTGCCTCAGGTCTTGGAGCATTAATAATGGAATGATGTGCTGGTACAGAGAAGAATGAGTTAGAGTGCAGGGTGATATGTATCTTTGCACACAAGAGAGGAGGAGGATGAGTAGATGACAGTTTTACAGTGGAAGGCAACATAAATATGATTTTTTTGAGAGAAGAACTATTCAAGAGAAGGTACAATGTGGGCAAATTTTCAGAGTTGTTTCAACAATGATTCTTGCTACCTAGACATTGAGGAAATGCATAGAAGCTATGACTTACCTTTAGAGGAGCAGGAATGAAAGAACTTACGTGGAGCTGAGCTAAGGCACCACTCTCACCTTTTCTCCTGGCCTTTCAGACCACTGCCCTCTCACAGTGCTGCAGTCTGACTTCATCTGATAAACAAGCATGATATCCAATTCAATCACTGCCACTTGACCATATTCTGCAATGTTGACATATTCTGCAATGACACAGCTCATTATACTTCTAAAACCCTAGCATGGGATCTTCCCACACCATCAGCTCCATCAGTAAGATTTCCCAATGTGGTAGATAATGGTGCAAGACAATTAGCTCATAATTAAGTCCTTGGACATATGTGATACCCAGCACATCAAGCTGGAAAGAGCTGAAATCTATAATTAGGAATCAAACAGGATGAAAAATTCCTTAACACAGAAGAGCAAATACTGACACTAAGGATTTTTGCCCAGAAAAACATTTGAATCAATGTTAATTTAAGGTGGAAGAACAAAAGAGAAAGTGATATCAGGCAGAAACAAGATTAATTTCAAGACAGCCATATGATCGGATAAAAATAATGCAGTGCAAAATCCAGTGAGGATCCTGGAATCAGTATTCAGAATCCAATAAAGCAAAAGTAAGAAGTGTCCTGGAAAGGAAACCCATAATAGTGACCAACTCCACACCAACGACATGGCAGCACATGATCCTGCATTCACCATTGTGTCTGTGAATTCAGGATCAAAGTGAGTTTCTCTCTGCTCCAATTGCATTCAGAGCCCCAGAAATAGATCTTAGCCTCCTCCTTCTAGGTATAAAACCAGAGAGAGGATTCAACCCCAGACTTCCAGGTGGTCTGAACAGCTGTTTAGGGAAGGGATGTAGACTGTGCTGGATATGATAATAAGTTATGATGGCAGTGAATATTTTGTTTCCAACAAGAGCAGAGAAAATCCCTGGAGAATAATGAGTACCTTCATTAATTCAAAACATAATAGTTTTGCTTTCCACATGTTGGCTCCAATCAATGCTCCTCCTACTTATGCTGAAACAAGCCTCTCTCTCTTAATATGTTTTGAAAAGCCAAGAAGCTGATAATAATATCTAAAATGCTCATCGCTCAGGGCTTCTTCAGGCAATGTCTCAGCTGAGGTGTCCTTGACAGGATAGTGAATCATGGAGAAGCTATGCCCACTATGGACAAGAAACATAGTTTACCCATAGCTGAATATTATTCTGGAACAGTTTGGAAAGATTATTTTCTTAAGGTGAATTAATTTCCTCAGTTTTGCTTGGCTTTTATTGTCTTCTCAAAATTCAAACACATAATATCAAACAGATGGTTTGAACCAACGAATAAATAGGTCATAAAAGACTTTGTATACTTCATTGTTCTGGTTTATGGCTAAACACAGCAATCAGTTTTTGTTGAGACCTGGATAAAATTGCTAGTTTCACTTTGTTGGAGTTCCAGGTGATCTGGAAAAAATAAAATTTCTCCAGGAGCATGTGTTCTTGGAATTCCTTCTTCATGTAATTTGTCCAAGAAATTGATTCAACCTTCTGAAGTTTTCCACCCTTTAGCTTAAAAGAAAAAAACTAGGCAAATCATATCTTTATCATTGTTAATCTAAGAAAAAAATATCAACTAATTAATTACACAGATATCATGAATTTTAATTGGTGAGGGTGCAAATGATAAGACAATTAAAAAAGTGGAGAGGTTGTGTGGACAATATGAACACTGACCTTAAATCAGCAAATACACAAATATCATCTGTCATTCAAGAGCCATCTTTGCAGAGGGCAATAGATCACACTCAAGTGACCTTCAAGACAGGATAAAGGGATATTCCTTTATCTCTTCATCCTCAGAATGGATGGATTCTGTATTAAAACATTCAACCATGTCTTTTCTTTGTACAACTAACTGAAGAAATACTTTGTCAGGATTTTATGAAGAACACAGAGCATTAATTGAGACACAGAGCCAGGGTAGGTATTAAGCTATGGCAAGCCCATCATTTAGATAACATAGTGGACCCTCGAACAACATAAGCTTAAACTATGTGGATCCATACATGTAGATTTCTCTTTTGAGATTGTCTCTTTTGACCTCAAAAATATTCACAGATTTGTATATCCTAGAAATATAAAAAATTTAGGGAAATGGTATGTCACAAATGTAAAAACTGTATAGAGACAATAGCCTATGTAATCATTTAGTACCATAAAATGTACATCAATCTCTTAAAAAATTAAGAATTTATCAAAATTTATGCACACAAACAGACTACCATGGTGCCATTTCCATTTGCAGTGAGCTCGAGTATTATCAGTATCCACTTAAAATTCCATGTGACGCTTATCATTGAGTGAGTAGTTCATCTCTTCAGTAAAACGCCTACTACAGTAAAAAGTGAGCTCAAAAGATTCTTGTGTATTTTTCACTGTATATAAGACATATAACTCACTATACACATATGTGTGTGTGTGTGTGTATGTGTTATTGGTGAGACTTCTGGTGAACAGTGAGATACTAGTAGTTAATAGTCATAACTTCCACATTGTTCAAGGGTCTAGTGTATATTGAATTACAAAATACTTGGGAAATGGGATTGTAGTGATAGCCAAGAGAATGTATGTCCATCTAAATCAGCAGCTGCTGCTCACAGCCAGCCAAAACTGTCTGGCATGATTTTTCCAGAACATGATTTTTTGTTGTTGCTATTTTTTTCCCAAGAGAAACTAGAAATCTTGTTTCCCAAATTACTTTAGTCTAAAACAGACAAGTATGTTTGACTATCCGCTACTATTGTCCTATGCTGCCCAATTTTTAAACAGATTATCAGAAACCTACTATGTGTGGGTGTGACATCACTGAGTGAGCTAAGAAGATGCAATGAACCAAGAATATTCAGATCTGAGGGGACCTAGTGGTTATCTGGTCTGACAGCTTCACTAGCATGGAGCCCAAATGCCATACAACAATCCTGGCTCTGTGTCTCAATTAATGCTCTGTGTTCTTCATAAAATCCCGACAAAGTCTTTTCTTTGTACAACTAACTGAAGAAAGACAACAACCCTTACAGGTACACAGCTCAACCACCAATATGAACCTTCAAGAAAAGTTACTGGTGAACTGATACTGAAGATACACCCTGCGAGGCAACATGGATCCCTGTTGTAGACTCTACCCTACTTAGATCAGGTACCATTGAACCAGAAAAATGATAGACTCAGTATCTGTGTCTCTAATGAAAACATTTTGGTCACTACCTACTTTAGTCTAAAAGAAGTAATGGCAAAAAGAAATTATCAACAAAAACTGTGTAATATACTATAGTCTATACAGTGTATAATATCAGAGACATTATAAATATACATATAAGTGAATGTAAAAACATCTATTTAATGAAATTCTACAAGCTGAGTTGAATTTTGGAACAGAAAAAAGGTTTCAATAAAATTAGGAAAGTCCAAATAGTGTATAGTTTACTTAACAGTGGTTCATTGTTAATTCCCTTGTTTGTACAAATGTGCCATAGTTATGTAAGATGTTAACCTTAGAGGAAACTAGGTGAAAGTTATATGGCATCTATGTAATAACTTTGTAACATTTCTGGAATCTAAAGTTACTTCACAATAAAAATTAAAATTTATATTTATATGCAGAATTACAGTTGACGATATCACATAAATGTAGCACCAACTAAGGGGAAAGTAATTAACTTAAAACTGTTCTAAGGTTAATACAGAAATTAGAAAAGAGGTTATTCAAATAACTCATAAGTAGATTTAGCAAAGTGGCAGGATACAAGATCAACACACATAAATCAATAGCTTTCCTTTATACCAATAATAACAGGACTGAAGGAGAAGTCAGGAATTCAGTTCCTTTCAAGATAGCTTCAAAAAAAATAAAATACTTGGGAATTAACCTAACAAGGGAAATCAAAGATCTCTTCAATGAAAACTATCGAACATTGAAGAATGAAATCCAAGATGACCTAAGAAGATGGAAAGATGTCCCATGCTCTTGGATAGGCAGAATTAATATAATAAAAATGGCCATT
>PVKS010012326.1:0-54067 GCA_004027875.1 Aplodontia rufa
GTTCGAACTCGCATTCTCACACATGCCAGGCAAGTGCTGTAACTGCTGAGCCCTATCAAGTTAATTTTTGAGAACTCTTTCTCATGTATTACAGGTTAGCTACATTTCTTGGGCCCAGGATAAAGGTCTAGATTCTCTCTGAAACATTCCTATTTTCATTGAAGAAGGTAAGAAGCACAGGGCAGAGTCACATGTGAATTTTTAAAAGCGTGAGCTCATTGGTGTCATTTGCCACGTCCTTTCTTATTTCCTTGGTCAAAGGAAGTCATGTGGCCAAGACTGGTATAACCCCCCACCCTTTCCTTTTTTTAATAAGGAAAGCCATCCTAATTCACACAGCTAAGCCTCATATCAATAGGTCCCCATAGGGAAAGGTGGTGACCATTATGAAGAGTAATGCAACCTACCGCAGTTAGCTAAGAGACAATTAGAGATGTAGCTCTGTCTACAATATAACAGTATCTTAGGCTATAATAAATAACCAGAGGAAAAGAAGAAACATTTCACTCTCTGTTCAATTAGCTAATAAACCTTTGGGAAGGAACATCCATTTAGCTCAAGGGAAGGCAGAAAGTCAATGTTCCTTTACCCATGGGATGCTTTGAATGGATAACTTTCTTGTTTGGCAGCTAAAGATGAAAGCGGAAAAATAGTTTTTCATAAACAGATTTTGCTGAAAAGATAACCAATAAGCATTAGCTCCTGGGAGCAACTGTCAGGTGCTCACACAGTTTGTAGATTCGAGGTGAATCACAGAACTAGATGGGACCAAATCCATCAGATATGTTCCAGAGCTTGCTGGAGCAGTGTCTCAGAAGGGATTGTCCAACAGGACACAGCTGAGCACCTCCAGACTGTATCAGTGGTGGGTACTGAATTGTACTACCAGGGAGAAGCAGAACTAGAGAGATCTGGAGAAGCAACCTGACTTAGGTGTAATCTATGGTAGAATCCTCTTTGCACATCTTAATATTTCTTTTGACTCAATGTGGTTAAATTATTTAAAGTGGGATTTGATAACCAAATTCTGCAAGACTGTTCCATCACTTGTTCAAGAGTCCAAACACAGAATTTTGATGCTATCCATTTCATTTTTCTCCCATAATGCGTATTCAGCCTTTCAGAAAATGAATGCTTCTGGCACATCAAAGAGGACGGTTGGCTTTCCATGTGCTTACCTGGCCAACATCCTTTGCTACTGTCAACTTTTTCACACACACACACACACAAAAGCACAAGAACAGCATACAGGAGGGAAAGTTTATTTGGGGTTCACAGGTTCAGAGGTCTCAGCCTTTAGGGGAGCAACTCCACTGCTCTGTGCACAAGGTGAGACAGAACATCATGGTGGAAGGATTGGTGGAGGAAAGGAGCTGGGGACAAGGCACCAGGGAGGGGAAGGGAGACTCTTGCTCATCATTGCAAAATCTCTTCTGACCCCAGCTCAAGTTCGACTCTTAGTGAGCTCAAGTTCCCTAAGTGAGGAGGGAAGGTACTTTCTTTTGCTTTATTTCTGAACCTTCTGGTCTTGTATTGGTTCTTCCAGCTCTTGATGAGTTCAGAAGCAAATTTTTGGGCTATAGCAATTGGATGGGGTATCCCCTGTATGGCAGATGTCAAACACTGGTAGTTACTTTAATGAGACACTTTTATAAGCTCTTTGTAGACCACATATGTGTAGTTTCTAGACTCAATTGTTTGCCAATTTGGCCACTGCTTTTTTTCTCACCCCTATAAAACCCTCAGCTTGCCCTCTGGCTTATAGCTACTCTCTGCTGAAGAGCCTTTTCTGGTGGCTGAAGGTGAATCATACACTATCTACCTAACATTAGGAGTGCAAGAGGCTCATTGTAGTCTCTGCCCAGCTCTCTGAATATAGTATTCTCTTCATATTTCCAGGGGCATTGCCTCTGCTGCTCCTAAATTCCAGGAACATAGGTCAACAGCCCACAAAGATCTTCATCATTCTTCAGCCATAGATTCTCTTTGCTTGACTTGCAGTTGGAGTAAACATCTGCCTGTGCCTTCCCCTAAGGCAGGAACACAGCACCTTATATGTCTACACAAATCTCTGTCTTTTTGGTCAGCTTCTAATCTTCTCTTATTCAGCAGGATGACAGTAAGTGATGGAGCAGTTACAAAATTGAAATTGGGCTGCCCTTTAGCAAGACACGGATGTGGTACAAGCAGAATGTCCCACCCCTCCAATTCCCATGTTCTAGTTCCTAAAATATCTCTGTATATAATGGAATATGGTAATCAGGACTTTGTAAGAATGGCCAGCAGCTAGCTGAGAAATGGGGGCTTCAGTCCTACAACCATAAGAACTGAATTCTGCCAACATCCTTGGTGAGCTGGGAGTAGATTCTCTCCCAGAACCTCCAGATAAGAGCCCAGGCTGGCTGCCACCCTCATTTTATCTTCTGAGACCATGAACAGAGAACTCATCAAGCTTGCTTAGGAGTGAATAGGGCTTTGAGATAATAAATTATGTTGTCTCACAGTGGTGAATTTGTGGTAGTCTGGTATAGCAGGAGTAGAAAAGTAATACAGAGTGTTTGACTACAGTTTGAGAATAAAGGGGAGGGTGACTGTCCTTATATGATTCTTTCTTTCAGGTCCACATGAAAAGACCCATTTAATTTCTTGCTGCGTATTTACTCTTTCCAAATCAGTCCTCACATACCTGCTGCTTCTCCAGAATGGAACAAAGACCAGCAGATTCATCAGTATCAGCACCTGGAGAAATTCTGGGCATAAGGCAGGGAAGGGGTAGGGCAATAATTAATATATTGTATATTTCTCTTAAAAGAGAGTCACATGCTAACTCTAATACAGAATTTTTTTTCTGTTTCATTGAGCTATATATAAAAATGGAATAGAAACCTTATATTTATGTTTAGGAATTATATTCTTCAAACCCATAGATGTTAAATTCAACACACTCAGCTTCACACAAAGTCTCAGCTGCCAATATTTCTTTTCTGGTTTCATTTCTTCATTCATCTTCTATAAAGTGTAAGGAGGGTATCATGCAAGATAACACTATTATAAGTATTTGTTTATTATTTGATGTAGAAAGAAGTCATCAAATGGAAATTTATAATACTATTTTGGAGTAGAGCTTGTCTTTGCTACAGCATTGATGCCTCATTGGTGGAGGAATGAGGTGGGATTTGGGACCGCTTAACAGGTGTACAAAGTTGACACTAAAATGAAATTTATGAATCAGTATTTTGAGGTAACAGAGTCTATGTTTTCATTATTATTCTTCCACTTTGAACTACTGTTATACCAAAGAAATAACACCAACACTAAGTTCATCAAGAGTTAGAAGATGTCTTTAGTGTTGACTCTTGGACTGTGGGGGTGTGTGACACTTCTTAATGGAAACAGTCAGGATGGGTTAAGGTGCGCTGTAGTCACACTCAGCTTTCACACTCATCAAAGGACTGGTCATCTTTCATTTATGCCCATTGTGTGTAGGCAAGGGGGCTGAGATCCCTGGAGTGGGCGAGGTATCCAGGTGCCTTCTTTACAAGACTTCAGGATTGCTGCAACAAAGTTATGGAAAGGTGTTGAATCATGTATATTATTTTTAAGAAGGGGGAGAGAGTGAGATAGAGAATCAATTTTTATTTATTTTTCCATCTGGCCTTTGTTTCTCAGACACTTAGTTGGGTATATGGTGCTGGGGTTCGAACCTGGGTCCCTGTGCTTGCCAGGTAAGCACTCCAACTGCTGAACCACCGCTCCAGCCCCTCATGTATGGGTTTTTGTGCTTCCACCTGTGACCCTTGCACTTATATTTCATTGGCCAAAGCCACTTACATAGTGATGGTTTGCTTCATAGTAGACATGGAGACAGTAGACATAGTAGACGTGCAATTTTACCATGCACTCAGAATGCAGAAACTGGACGTTATTTGGTTAATGTTATGGTTTAGATATGAGGACTCTCCCAAAAGCTCATGTGTGAGATAATGCAAGAAGGTTTAGAGGTGAAATGATTGGGTCATGACAGTGTGTTGACCTCCTGATAGGGATTAACCGAGTGGTAAATGAAGGCAGGTAAGGTGTGGCTGGAGGATGCAGGTCGTTGGGGTACATATTTTACCCCTAGTGAGTGGAGTCTTCTCTGTCTGCTTACTGGTGTGTTTCCTGAGCTCTTCCACCATGATGTTCGGCCTCATCTCAAGCTGGAGGAATGGAGCCTGGTGTCTATGGATTGAGACCTCTGAAACCTCAGCCCACAAATGAACTTTCCTCCTCTAATTGTTCTTGTCAGGTCTTTTTGGTCACAGCAACGAAATCCTGATTAAAATAGTAGCATTCATTGATGCTACAGCAGCCCAGAAGGTTCTTAAATTTTTATTTGGAATAATGAGTGGGCTATGACTGAATGATTTGTTTTCAGGCATAGAGGGTAGTTATTATAGCACAATTTTCCTTTCTTACTTCCTCCCTTCTCTTTCTAATATGTCACAGTGAATTTTATTTTGTAACTGTGGAGACAATACCAAAAATATGAAATGTTATGAAAATGTGGTCCAAGAAGTGAGGTTTATTTTTGTCCAATTTTATGAGAAAATAGTAATGGGATAAGAAATTAAATATGCTCCTACATTGAATACTTATTAAGAAATATTAAGTATTACTATATATGAGAATTCTATCAGTTTACCATCAGTGATGTAAAATATGTACTGTATATCTGTTCTCTAAATATTTGACACAATATTCCTGGTGGACGCTCCTAACTTTATTTTGAAAAATATAAAACTTCCCAGGTAAAATGTTTCTCTTGAAGCAACTTTATTTTGCTGAAATAAGTATCAATTAAACTTCCCTTTAAGTCTATCAGTAACTAAAGGGATAACTATCACTCTAATTGAATCTTGAATTTTTATTTTTTTAAAGTTGGCTGAGTTGGGAGTCAAGGGTTGAATGTTTTCACTCATTTGTGGAGGCTGGAGCTAAATCCAGGCTTGGGTGAGAGGTAGTCAAACTTGTGTATTAGACCCAGCAAAGGCATAGCAACAAATAATCTAGGGCAATCATAGAGAAGTGTGGAGAGGGAAAGGTCAGGGAAGGGGAAAAAGAGGGATAATAGGGAGGGATCTAGGGAGACAATCAACAATATAGCATACTCTTTACCCCCCTGAGAATCCAATAATACTTATGCAATCATTTAATTCTGGAAAATTCACAATCTAAGCATTCTTATTGCTTGTAGGGGCTAAGTATAGAAGAATCAAGAGACTGGGAGTGGGTAATGTGAGGGTAATTCTGGTTTAAGAACAAATTCATATCATATTGTTACTTTATATGCATTTATGATTGTACAATAACTCAATACCTTAATAAAAATTTTACAAAAAAGTTGGCTGTGTTGCATTTATCTTCTTAACTTGTTTCAAAGACTAAAGTGCTGCAAGTTTCCTTAATCCGTTGGATAACCAACGGATCTTCTGCACAGCCTCTGGAGGAATCTAGTGGTTGACAAGTTCCCCACGATGTGCCCGGGAGTTCATTTTCTGCTTAGTGACCTTTGTATTTCATTCATGTACATAGACTTGGTGTCATCAAATGCCCCATTTATATAATCATCCTAAACCTGTATGCACACTCTAGTGTGCTACCAAATCCTCATTTGTCCCTGAATTCTCATAAGGGTGATCTCCAACCTTTGGAAGTAAGGAAATCATTTTTGGCAGGGATTATACAAGAAGCAGGTTGTTGGTAAATATGGTCTGCTGAACTCTCTTGGAGACCCCCAGCCCACCAGCCAAGAAGCCTTATGCACCTGTGCAGCTCCCTCAGACCCTGCCTTTCTTTATAAACCATTCTCTTTAATCAGGCTTGAGGCTTCTTGGAGGTTGACGTGAAGAAGAAGGTACCCCTCCTTTTGTAACAGAGTCCACCATAATCCTCTGTGAAGTAAGAACTAATGCATCAGATTATGCCTCTCTTTTATTGTCATCTGTCTTTTCTACTCCAGTGTGATTTCCAGAACACAGGGGTTTCCATGAATTTCACCCACTCCTGGGTCTGATGAAAGCCTTATACCAAACAGACATCTGATAAACGTTGGTTGAGTGAGTTCAGAGTACATTCATGTGGAGGAGCATCCTGAGAAAGCGGGATCCAGGAGCACATGTCATGGTTAATGTAATGAATTTTATTGAAAACTAGTCCTAGGTTTCAGTGCCAATTCTTTCCTTTGTAAGCATATATCTTTATACACGCACTTCATCTTTAAATTTTAGTTTCTTTTCATAGAAGGTGTAAAATAGTGGTGACTCTCTCACTGTTTGGAGGATCATAAGCAATAATGTCTATAAAAGAAACAACATAGTGGCTGGCACCACGGTAGCAAGGACTCAGTAACCAGCAGGTGTTATTACTATTAATACCGAGCTAGAGCAGGAGGAGCGTCTTTTAAGGCTGAGGGTGGAGATCTTGGATCAAGCCATAACCAATGGGAAGCACTGTACCAGAGCAGGGAGGAAGCAAAGGAGAACCCAAATTCCCCCCACCATGTCCCCCTGAATTTAGTTTCTATATAGGAATGGACATATGACCTCCATAGACTTATTTTAAAATATGCATATACACATAATATGTGTAAAATGAATATTTATATTTATACCAACTTGAATGTTGGATTTCTGCAAGAAATGAATTAATCATTTGCATTTGCAAACATTTTAACAATTTCCCAAAGCCTTTGAGGTCCCATGGGAGGATGGGGGTGGCAGGGATGTGGTTGAAGAGGGAGCATTCCTGAATGTCCCCACACCAGGGATTGGAGCCTCTGTGCTCTTGGTGTGTCTCAGAATTTTGAGAATATCTAATTATCTTCATTTGCCTGCCACCGAAGGATTTGAGTGTGACATCTGCTACGTTAGCTGTTTATTGGCCTTGAGGCTGGTAATTGATCTGAAACAGAACAGGAAAACAGTGTAATTGTGGAGTCTGTGAGGGGTTCGGCCATTTCAGACACCTGACACCAGGTGTGGAGAGCAGAGCTGAATGTGTGTATTTTAAGGCCTACAAAACCTAAGCCATTGGATTATCGTTTTCTAACTATGTTAGGAAAAACCAGCCTTAATGAATGACTAATTTTTTTATTTTAATCATTGATCAGTAGGTAGTCCAATGCACGCAGGGCATATTCTAGGAGCCCCAGCAGATGCCTGAATCTGAAGATAGGACTGAGCCTCATATGTGCTATGCTTTCCCCCCCTAAATATACTATACCTATGATACAGCTTAATTTATACATTAGGCACAATAAAAGATTATCAATAACTACTAATAAAATAGAAAACTTATAATAATCCACTCTAATAAAATTATGTGGATATGATCTCTCTCAACACAATATCTCACTGCACCGTCCTCTTCTTGTGCAGGATACTGTGACTTCGTGATGAGATGAAGCGAGGTAAATGACTGTGCACTTGTACACTGTGTGTTTGAGGGGGCATCACCCAAACTGGCATATTTCTCTTCTTTTTTTTCCCCACAGTTTCACAGAGAAATCTGTTCTTTTTGTAGATCCGAACAGCTTCAACATACAATGTTTTCTCCTTCCTTGTTAGGTTTAGATCTTTTCTCTTAGAGAAAGCCCTTCACAGCTTCTCTTGGGCATGGTCCAATTGCAAGCACTACTACTTCTGTGTTTTGGGATCATCACTAGGTATGAAGATAAGTTACTTGTGCAATAGCACTGTGATACCACAGTAGTTACTCTGAACACCAAGAATATGATTGCCAGGTGGGTAAGGTATACTGAGAAGACACATTGGACAATAGGATGATTCACATCACCGTTGAGATGAAGAGATGAAACATCGTAGCTAGAGATTTTATCAAGCTATTCAAAATGACATACAATTTACAACTTATGAATTGTTTATTTCTAGAACTTTCTTATATAATATTTTCTGAGCATGGTTGTCCTTGCGGAACTGAAATCTCAGAAAGCAAAAACCACAGATAATGAAAAACTTTTGTAAATGACTTGAGAATGCGTGCTGCCAATACTGATGACATACACACTTTTTGGCACTAATTTAGCCTCGAGTGTTTCCACTTTCCATTAGGAAAGACTGAAATATAGTCATGTGCCAATAACAATATTTTGGTCAATTATGGACCTTGTATATAATGATGGTCCCATAGGATTATAATGGAGCTGAAAGATTCTTATCACCTAGTATTTTTACTATATGCTTTGTATGTTAAGATATGTTTAAATACACAAATATCTACCATGTGTTCTAATTGCCTACAGGATTCAGTACAGTAGCTTGTGGTTCACGTTTACAGCCTAAGAGTAATAGGCTACACCATAGAGCACAGGTGTATAGTAGGTGTGTTATGGTTTACCTGTGAAGTGTCCCCTAAAGTCTTGTGTGAGACAATGCAAGAAGGCTTAAAAGTGAAGTGATTTGATTATGAGAGTCTTAGTGAAAGCGGTGAATTAATCCCCTAATAGGGATTAATTGTGTGGTAACCAGAGACAGGTAATATGTGGCTGGTGGAGGTGGGTCATTGAGGGTGTGCCTTTAGGGTTTATACTGTGAGTGGAGTCTCTCTCTGCTTCCTGGTGTGATGTCTTGAGCTGCTACCCCTCCATCACACTCTTCTGCTGTGATATTCAGCCTCACCTCTAGCACCAAGGAACGGAGCCTGCTGTCTATGGGTTGAGAACTTTGAAATCATGAGCCCCCAAATAAACTTTTCATCCTCTAATTGTTTGTGTCAGGTCTTTTAGTCATACCAGCATAAAAGCGGACTAATACAAAAATGGTATCATCTAGTGTTCTAATTTTGATGAACTTGCCTAATGACACTTGTTACAAAACATGTCCTTATCATTAAGTGAAACATGACTGTAATGCCTTTGGTGCTTACATTATAGGGTTTTATGAAGATTAACATGAAAGAGACAGAAATATAGGGAGGGATCAAAACAATTGGAAGTGCTACAGAATGGTTTGCTTTAGTCCTCTTACTTCCTGTATTTGACATTGCTTTGCCTTCTTCTCTAGTCTTCCTCTCTCATTTCTCCCTACTGCTTTCTTTCTTGGGGGGCCTGATTGGGATGCACAAGGATGTGAATGTCACATTGGATACAGGGATTTCTCCATGGGCTGACCTTGGTCTTTCCACTCTTACAATGGATACCACACACCTAGGCTATATGGTACAGCCTATTGCTCCTAGGCTATGAGCCAAGACAGAAAACTACTGTATTGAATTCTGTAGGCAATTGTAACACAATGGGAAGCATTTGTGTATTTCATAATTGTACCCCAGAGATCATCTGGTCTCATTGTTATTTTGCTGGAGAAATTACTGTTAATCCTAAACAAATCTATGTGAAAACTGGAATGGAAAATAGATTTTATAAAGAAGTATTCTATTTTGTATAGGAATACAGAGAAGGGGACCGCTTTCAGAGCTGCTCTGCATAAGACTGAACCCAGAGCCACCAACTTCCGGAAAACCATGTGAGACAAAGGCTTCTCCAATCTCCCCATTTTATGCAAAAGAACATAGACGATCTGGGAGGTGAAATAACTGAAGATAAAGCAAGAATACTTTGTGAACAAGTTCTCTTTGATGAGTTGCCTGTGGAAACTCGTTGCCTAATGTCTGTTAGAGGAAGTTAGAGCTCATCAGAGCATGTGACACCACAAGGTTGTTGAGACCTTCAGTCTTTCTTTTGCTTCACTTAGAACAAGCCAAGCCCTCTCTGGGATTTGGAGCCTCATTTGCAAAATGAAGGGGTGATGAAATGAACTCTGAGATCCTGTAAGTCAAGAATTCCAGCTTTCTTCTTTCATCAATGAATAAAAGCTTCAATAGAAGCAAAATACAGGATAGCAGAAGACTGTTTGGATCCTTGCAGCACTGGTCATCCATAGGTATTTTTTGAGTAGTTATAATGTGCCAATCACTGTTTTGGGATATTTGGATGAATCCATGAACATAATAGAAAAAGTATACTAGCCTCATGGTGTTTATCTACAAAAGGAGTTTTGGGTGATGATTTACGCCAATGCAGTCCTTTGGGCAGATTGGGGACATCTGACCCACTGACAGTGTTCATCTCCAGTGAAAATAATGGGCAGTTTTTAAGGAGAATCTGCTATTTTTGGCTATTTACATATTTTATTTTAATCTTAATCGCAACCTTGTAAGATAGGTGCTATTATTCCTTTTATTTATAGAAAAGAACACACAAGCTCAGGATGTTTGCAACAGCTGCCTAATGCTACTTGTAAAAAATGTGAAGAAACTGGGATTTCCCCCATTCCCCTGGCCTTTCTGAGTCTTTATTCTTCTCCCTCAGTTATAAATTCCTTCTCCCAATGAAAGGCCAGAGGTACACTTCCACAGAACAAACGGGCCAGTACAGAGTTGCATTTAAAGTTGCAGTTAGTCATTCATTTATGTGAGTTAATAGAACTGTTTTAGGGAGGCAAGAAAATAAACGGTGGTACATATAGCCCTTTGGTATTGGAGCTGGGATTAAAAAAAAAATTTCCTGAGCATAAAGGAGCCTGAAGGCATGATATCACATGGTCTTCACAATGTGACAGCCTCCACTGGGATCTAATGCCTAGTTGATCAATAGCGAATGTAAAGCCAGAATAATATTTGACATCCCAAGTCATGACTTCATTCTGGGTGCCTGACTTCTCTGCCTTACTGTCTCTGAGTTGAGCAGGTCCCTTTGCTTCTGTAGCCCTCTGTGTTTATTGATCAGACCGTGTCATCTCCGAGATGGTCCTTACATGCAATTGAACCCTCCACCTTCCAGACCCTCCTCCTCGCCTCTCCATAACCTCTGGACACCTCTTCACCTGGGCTGTCAGAATAATGAAGGCGTGATTTCAATACCTTCCCTCATTTCTCTGTTCACTGCTCTGCGGGTTAATGCAGATTCCAAACTTCAACAAGCAGCTGTTAAACATGTCATTAACACTGCTTCGGCTGCAAATGAGACTCTGCTACTGGGATTACTCGGTGAGCTATAGTTTTGTGATGAGCTTTGTCAATCACAGCTGACCTGCTGTGTACCGAATGAAACTCAGATTATCTTCTTTCTTCCTCTGACTCTTGTCATTTTTTTCCACAAAGAATTACTATTCTACTCCCTGAAAGATTGATTACTTGCACAAATAAGAGAGTCTGAGACATTAATACAAAATTCACAGGCTTTTCTTTATCTCAAACCTGCAACTCCCTCTACATTTCATCCTGGTAATTATATTAGAATTGTGTACACTAGGAATTGCCATCTGATTATTATGAAACTAGTTTTGTCATGACAAAAATGAGCTTAAGTCTTGTTTTTTTGGAAAATGATCAGTACAGTGCACTGGATGAGAGAGAAGGAGATTAAATCCAACTTGCTTTCATCCATGAATGCTTTCATCTCTTTTTCAAACACAGGAAATGATTACCACTGCTATAAGCTGCAGTACATATGAGTGAAAAAGGATAAGGAAATATTGAAAATTCTGTAACCAACAGTAGGACATAATATAGGTCCCTGGCACCCACGGAGCAACATGCACTTTATTTTTCCATATTGCCAATGTCAAGAGTTTCATATTTTAAAGGGAGTCTTGCCTTGAGGTGTGACTTTCGGGACTGATGAACAAACAAATTGGCTTTTTTAAAGTTTATTTGGACCATTTTTATGGATAAAGGTAGGATTTACAAAATTTAGTAACTATTAGCTATGGTGAAGTATCACATCATGTTTATAGTTGACTAAGAAGAAAAGATAGAGTCTGTTTTATCATGGATAGTTTGTAATATTCTCAGATCGACAGAGGTCTTCAAGTTCAGTGATGATAGCTTGTTCTTTATACCCTTGATGCATAATACCTTGTAGCTATTAGACTGATAATTGTCAAATGGGTGAATGAATGGATGAATATACTGTGGGTAAGTTACACAGTGTCATCGTGAGATCAGAGACATAGATATTAATCAACCACATAGAGAAACATCAATTGCATTTTCTATTTCACACACACACAGAGGCACATATACACATGCACACACCCTCCTCACACGCATGCATGCTCTACCAATGCTCACGTGATAGTTTACTTCCTAAATCATTCTAATAGGCTTTTTTTAAAAAGTGAGATTAGACTTTGTAGCTGCTATATCAGTTATCTACTGCCATCATAATGCTGTGTAACAAAACCACAAAATCTTCAGTGGCATTTGATAAAGGGATTTGTGTTTGAATGTCTGGGGTCTGCTGGGGCTTGGCTAAGTGGCTCAGCTGATCTTGGTTGGCCTTGATGTGGGTGTGGAGATAGCCTTATTGCATGATCCAGAATGGCTTCCACTTAGATAGAGCAACTTGGCTTTGCTCTGTGAGTCTCACCTTTCAGGAACCTCATCTGAATGTGTCCCCACAAAGAGATGGAAAAACAAACGAATCTAAACTCATAGCTCCTAAGGCCTTGTTATGGAACAGGTACTTCTGTTCTATCAGTGCAACCAAACAGAAGAGATAAAGGAACACATTTTCTTCTGATGGGAAGAATTCCAAAGTCACATATTAAAGGACGTGGCTAGAGGAGTGAATAGTTCAAGTATTTTTGTGCATTATTTTTTTTTTGCTATTAACCAAGTACCTTTAAAATAAAGGAATAACAGTTACATTGAATTGAGGGTACTTGCAGTTCTGTTTACTTCTTTACAACCTTGAATTACATGTGTGCACTATGGAATTGTGCAAAACAAGGAAAAAGGAAGAAATGTCCATTTCCTTGTAGTTAGAATCAAGAAAATCCAGATCTCTAGGAAACACAAGCTTTTCCTGCATACAGCTGACATTCTTTCTGCTATTGTAGATCTGAAGAAAGAGCAACAGAGATAGTGAAAACAAAACAAAACAAAACTGCTAATAGAGAAACAGAATGGGAGGTGACTAGAAGGTGGGGTCAGTATGGGCAAAAGGCAGTGATTCTGGGATTAGATTTTCTTATCTCCCAATACTATTAGAGAGAGCAGGAGAGGAGAAAAAAAAGTCAGCTTTCAATGGATCAATAAAGTGATCAGTAAGCAAAGTCCAAGACCTAAGGTTATTTGGGTATTTCATATTTGGACTCATTTACATTTCATGAGCCCCAAATAGTACTTCTCAGTATTCAATTTTTTTCTCCATTGATTTTAATTACGCTCACCATAGGCTAGCAACCCTGATGAACAAGGAAAGTGTTTTCTATCAAAAAGCTATCTAGGTTCCAAGGCAGGAATTCTGGGGCTCACCCACATCTCATTCAAAATGTTTTTACTTCCTTCCCGTGGCATGATTATTAGAATGTGAAATAAAGATACATTTAGCTGCTACACCATAAATATTTCCACTCTATAACTGATAATTACCATATTATTCCTGATTCAGATGTGTCATATGGAATCTGGGATCTGCAATGAGTGCTGTATATAGATTGACTCCTTTGCAGGAAGTGGCGCTTGGTGGGTTCAGGATGGGATACGCTCAAATGCCTCCATTCAGATATCTGATCTGGTGGCTCCCCTCTCGCTTTCCATCATTTCCTCTTCCTCTTTAAGATTGTGAATGATGTGTCTCTGACTAGGGCAAGATCACAGATATACTCATGCAGCCTATTGGAATGAACCTAAGCCACTCATTATATTATTTGTTCAGAAATTGCTGTCCTATGTTTACAATGGTAAATTCCAAGGCAAACATCCGATTGCAAGATCTCTTACTTATTTACTCCAAAGATGACTTCAAGAGGAGCATGGGCTGTTACAACAGTCCTGGTTGACCAGACGACATTTCCAAGAGAACAAGGTCTCTTTACAGAATCTGCCCATTCAAAAGCCAAAACTGTGTAGATCGTAAATGCACTTTTCAGTGGGAAATAACAAAAGTGGATCCAACTAAAATTGAAAGAGGACAGGGAATTTGTGTGTAATATTAGGAAAAGCCCCTGAGCTGAAACTCCTGGCATCCTGAGTAATCCTACTCAGCCATATTATTCTGGAGAAAAGAAAGAAAGAAATGAAGGCGGAAACAAGGAAAGAGAAAACCAACCAATTAATCAAAACTCTTTTTTTCTGATTATAAAGTTAAGATGCTTATTTTTAATAGAGAAAATTATGCATTGCTATATATCAAATCACCCCCAATTCCGTGTCTTCAGAGAAGAGTGTTTGTTATTTGACTATTCCTATGTGTCAGCAATCTGGGTATGGTTCAGCTGGTTGGTGTCTGATTCAAGGTCCCTCACAAGGCAGCAGTGGGGACAGGAGACTTTACTGAAGGATTTACTGTGGAGGGGGAACAAAGGAGATTGTAAATTGGGTCTATGCTCACTCAAGTGACCCATGTCCTTCACCACATAGGTGTCTCCTATGGCTGTGTAACAACATGGTGGGTGGCTTTTCCAAGAACAATGCTTCAAGAAAGAGCAAAGGAGAGTCTCAGATGCAAACAAATTTTTTTTAAACCTAGTCTCAAAAGTCACATCCCATCCATTAGCTGCATTATCTCTGCTAGAAGTAAATCAGGGAGTCTTGCTCACAATCAAGAATAGAATACACACTGGGTGGTGGGAATCATTGCCAAAGTGCTTGGTAGGTTCTTGCACATAAATCAAAGCACAAAGAAGGAAATTAAAAAAAATCAGTTGTAATCTTATCGCTCAATGTTTTATTAAATTAATATATATACGCATATGTAAATATATTTTAATATATAGAAATACACTTACATTACTTTTCCTTAGAGAATTAGCTCATGTGACACCCAACTTTCTGAAACCCTTTACCTAATAATGGGATATTCATTACAATGGAGGGCTTCTTATTATTTAACTAATTCATATTTATTTTGAAACTAAAACAAAATCCCCAAATAACCTATAATCTAATTAGTTACCCTTTTTTAGTATTACCATTTTTGTTGTTTATTTACCAAAAGAAGCACATACATAAACACAAATGCTATCTATTATCACAGCTTTGTGTAACCTGATTCCATGGGTTGCCCTCAAAGAAAACTAGAGTCATCACCATAGGTGTGAGGGCATCAAATCACTGCAAATAACAACTTATATTTATTGTTTATATTCATTATCATAAATATAACACGTAGAACATCATAGTTATTACACATTGAAGAGTTTAATTAAATTGGCATTTTGGATTTTGCCAATATTTTATTTTGAAGCACAGAAATAAATACATGTGCTTATTAAATTAAGGATTAAACTTAAAATATAAATTTAAACTTAAAATATAAATTGTTCACAAAGAAAATACCAAAAAAAGCAGTTTAAAGATGTTCCTTCATGCTCAAAATACAAAGAACCAAATGGACAAGTTAAAAATGAGAACACAAACACAACTCCGCTTGGAGCTACAGGATTGGTATTCTTGTTTCTGTAAGGTAACATTGTTTTGTGTTAAATTGGATTTGTTAAAAATAAAATTTTCCTGGGTTGTTGGTTTTGTTTGTGTTTGAATGGAGATTCATAGAGCAATATAAGGATTATAAGCTGCACAGTTTAAATGTCATTGAATATTTGTATTATTTGAATGATATTGTGATACAAATTTATTAATGACTGACTATATATGAGAATTTTTCCTTTTGTGGAGTGGTGAATCCATTTCTATTATGCCCATATTATTATTAATATCAGGTTCATATTTGGGGCATTTCTTTCTCTGCGTATAAGATCTTTCTCTATTATCCTTGTCCCCATTGTCTTCAGCTATTTTCTTCTTTCTTTGCATCCTGAAAAAAATTACTGGCTTTATTAAAATTGTATGGCTAACAATACTTCTCCTTCTCCTGCTAATTGAGACTATGTACATGTGAAACCAATTCAAGAGCAACAAAAATGTTTTAAGCACGAACAAGGTACTGTTATTTCAAATAAAGTCCCTGATACAATGAAATATACATTCTGGAAAAAAAAAAGATGGACCGTGTGTTCATATTTTCCTTCCTGTATGTATGTGTTTCAAACTTTCTTAATCATAATAAAATGTTTTTTTTAAAGAGAGAAAGGGACAGTGAGAGAAAGAGAGAGAATCAATAAATCAGTTTTATTTAGTTTCTCATGTGGCTTTCGTTGCTCTGACATTTCATTGTGTATGTGGTGCTGGGGTTTGAACCTGTGTTCTCCTGTATGACAGGAAAGTGCCGTAACTGCCGAGTCACCACTCCAGCCCCCATAATAAACTTTTAAGCAGTGATAAATTAACTGAAGAAAAATAAAGCAAGTGAGATGAATTCAGATCTAATCCCATGAATTTTGACTGTACATTATTAGAGGAGACAGGTGCATAGTACTGTTTGGTAAGGAACCAGAGTCCCTAATGCTCCCTATTCTATGGGTTTTCAAACCTGGCTATACCTTGGTGTCACCTGGAAAGCATTAGTGTTGTTTCTAGGTCTTACCCCAGAGGTTCTGTTGCAAGAGCCTGAGCTGCTCTGGCCCTTGCTAATTCTAGGAACTCAATCTCTGATTGGAACTATGAATCTTTCCCTGTTTTAAGGTGAACTTGACGGTGTTAAGTCTCATCAGAGGCTCATGAAGCTCACAGTGAAGTTTCTCAAACCTTCCCAATAACTAGAGTCACCTGGGTTGCTTAAGTCTGAGTCCTTGGGATTCTCGGCTGATCTATTGAATCCAAATCCCTAAGAATGGAGCCAGTGGGTCATCTCAGCATTTTATCACAAGGAACTTACATGGTGCCTAACATCTGGAAACTTTTTACACACTTCTCAAAAGATATTGCCTGAATTCCTCCCATGGTGTCCAAAGTCTGTCATTATGGCTTCATCTATTATCCTTTTACATTATAGTTTACAGATTATGACACATTTATATAGCCTCCTGGTTAGGAACTTTTGCCCAAAATGTGCAGACAGTCCAGTATTTACAATTTAGAGCAAACAGTGACAGTGAAAAGATATTTTGGTACAGACTAAGAGACTGTATTGGGATATGCATTGTGTACTTTGGAGTAAAGAGAATGGTTTTCAAACTGAGGGTGGATTTATTCATAGCCTTGTGCAATTTTCTGGGCACAGCTCTTTTTATTCCTTATGAATTTTTCTATCAACTTTGCTTTTATGTAGACTGATGAATATTTTTGTCATCTTTTAAAAATGACCTTAGGAACCTCCTTTGTAATGACGGTTTGATCAACTTAGATGTATTTAGTTAGATGATTTGAAAAGTGATTTTTTTTTTAACCACAGCAACTCATTTGACTTTTATTTTTCTCATTGCCCAATGAGGCTAGAAAAGTAAAGGTCATCTACATTTGGTGGAGAATCTGAGGGGACAAGAAAAAAAAAGCAACTGGGGGAATTTCAGAGGTTTACGTATCTGGCTGCACAGCTGGCCAGCAGCTCCGTGCTGTAGATTTCTGTATGTTTTTAGTCCGGAGTTTTTCCACCTTGCAAGTATTGGCTTATTTCCTTGTTCATGTTCATAAATTATCTCCACTATTTCTTTGACAGTCCTTATTTAGCTTATAGATCATGAATGCTAATTTCCTCATACAACTTAACAAAGACTGTTCTTTTTAGTGATGAATTAGTATGGATATGTTTACTTTGTATTACTTAATTAAAATCCTGATTTTTAAAAATTTTTTTATTAGAAGTAAATAGAGATACAATTGAGGGGGAAACATTTTCAAACCATCAGTAACCAATGTATATATACTTTGTTATCCAGGAGTGATGCAATAACATGGATGACCACCTTGGGTTTCACCTGTTGCAGTTTCCCCCAGAAGAACTCTTGCATTAAATGGGTATCTCGTGGAGGAATGACATCTGCTTCTGAGATGGTTCCCCCATCTTCCCACTCTCCAGTCTCCTATGAGATGTACTTGCAAAGGTACTGATGCAGGTGGTAGACATGATTCTCATGGGTATTTGATTTTTTTCTTTCAGGGCTGAGGACCAAACTTGGGGCCTTGCGCATGCTAGGCAAGCGCTCTGCCACTGAGCTAAATCCCCAATCCCTCATTTTAAAATCATAACATTCCCTCTCTGAGATCCAGTGCCTCATGTATAAACTGCCTACTTACTGGATAAGTAAGTTTTTTAAGAAATATCCTACAATTCATTGCATTCTTACATTCTAGTGTGGCCTTCTTTCAATGAAACAAGGAGTTGATGCTTTTGGCCAATAATTAATAACCATGCACTGTTTGTGATTGATGTGGAGTAACTTTATGTAGACTGGTCGATGAAGGTTGATTGTATTTTGTCTCAGAGCAATGGAAGCAGTAACATCTTGAGTGTCTACCAAGGGACACATATCCTTCACTTGGCTGGTGAAGTAATATTGTGAATTTGCCTACTTGTAGGCCCTTGTAGTCCATCATTTGTGTCCTTAGGCATTTTATTAAAAGTCAGGTTACTTTTGGAGTTCAATTAAAAATTTTTAACTTACAGCAGAAGACTTTCTTGTAAAATATTCTCTCTTTTATAACAAATGTGATATTCCAAGTCAGTATGATCGTGAATCTTAATGGTCTTGCACATTCTTAAACTTCACTGACTTTTCCTGTTCTTTTCCTTTTTAAAATACTTACAACTATAAGTTTATCATAGTTGTAATATCCTAGATGAATGTTTCTTGTCCGAAATACCTGATAAAAAATATTCTTGAATTTTGGAAATTTTTTTCAGATTTTTGGAATTTTTTATACATAATAGGATGTCATAGGGAGGGGATCCGAGTCCAAACACAAAGTGCATTTATGTTTCATACACACTGAATGTAAGTAACCTGAAGGCAATTTTGTAAAGTATTTTTAATAATTTTATTCATGAAAAGATTAACACTGTGTTGAATTTACCTGTGGTATTACATTGGTACCCCAAAACCTTCACGTGCTGAAGCATTTTGACTGCTGGATCTGCAGATGACAGATGCTCTATCTGCAATATTATCGATCTGCTCCAAGTGCTCCTTATTCCACTTTATGTATTTCTATATATTCATGGTGGGTAAAGGGTATTTGTGGTGTGGGAACTGTTAGAAGTGGAGAAATGAAAGAAAGGGAGAAGATGGGTAGCTTAGAAGCAAGCACATAGAAGCTACATCTACAGCTTAAAACTTCCGGGCTTCTGAGTATTCTCCATATAGCAAGCTTTAGGGACTCCATAACAGGAAGACCAACACTGAGCTAGAAATAACACCAAATAATTTCACTAAAATATTCTGCACTTCTGCTTCTCGGTTTTGAGTCCCATAGCCCTTGCTAATGAGAGAAATATAACAACAACAACAAAAAAATAAGGGGCTGGAACAGTGGCTCGGTGGTTGCAGTGCTTGCCCAGCATGTGTGAGTACACGGGTTCAAACCCCAGCACCCACATACACAACTAAGTGTCAGAGCAATGAAAGCCATGTGAAAAACTCAATAAAAATTGATTCTCTCTCTCTCTCTTTCTGTCCTTCTCTCTTTTTTTTTTTAAAAAAAGAAAATAATAGCAAATAAAAAAGGACATTTGGTGTAGATTGCACACCAAGAGGGAAACTGGGAATTTTGGTATGCCCTTCCGGCTGGCCTTTGCATGCTAATGAAAAGAAATCATCATTCTTCTTCTAAGTGAAGGCCATTTCTCCTGCAGCCCTTCAGGAAGAATGCTGCACCTGACACTTTCTTTGACGCATTTGGAAGTCTGAACACTCAATTTCTTGCCACTTTCGGCTTTTGAAAATTGGCCTCTCCCCTCCTTGGGATTTAGAAGCAGACTCAGCAGTGACTCCAAAAAGCCCTTGCACATTGGGGGTTTAAGGCCGAGGTTAGGGGCTGGATTTTTCAGGAGTAAGCGGAATGTTAATGTGCTCACTGCAGATGAGGAGAGGAAATGAGAATATATACCTGAGTGTATTAGCGCATCGGGGTGGCGCCTGTCTTGGAGTGGTCTTGAGCCACACAGAGCGGTCATCAGCACTGATAGCAGCTATCATACCCCAATTACTCAACGCCAATTTATTTACTTATTTTCGCCATCGAAAAGACAATGCCTCACCCAGGAGTCAGAGACAATTCTTTGCCTGTACAGGTTGGGGTGCCCCAATGTACATTCAGAGCCATGCACGGGAATGCGAAGGAGTCGACTACCACAGCTATTTAATCAGGAGTGTTTGTTGATTTGAACAGAGGCTCTATGCTGTGAAATGAAAACAGAAAACCAAATTTTCTTGAGCAATCTTGCTGTTCCTGCTTCAGGTGCTAGGCCATTTCACTAAAGCAGCTCAGACGAGAATGTCATTAGTTCTTAAGCCCCAGGTGAATTTGCCACTGTTCCACATGATTAAGCCAGATAATTGTGTGTTGATAGCGAATGTGGTTGGTGAAATACAATTTCTAGGACCTTCCTAAACAAACACAATGTAGGAGTGAGTCAGACTGCTGTCATTTCAGTCCTTTGTGACAGGGTTTGCACAGGCAGACATCGCTGGCGAGGGCTGGCGACCAATTCAGTGGCGACGGCCATCCCTGGGCTGTTAAAGGTGACCTGGCTTGAAAAGTGAATCACACATCATTCCACATTTGCTTAGGGAAGAGGATAAAGGACATCTCATTAAAGTTCCAATATACGATGCCGCTTGCTACGGGCACCTTGTTTTGGACCCTGAATGTAAATGACGACTTTAAGTTTGTTTTAAAAGGCATCCATGATTTCTGTGATCCTCTCTGAAATGTATAAAAATACCAACGTCTCCGATGATAAAAACAACAACAACATCTGCCGGTGGCAAAATATAGTCAACTTTCAGGGCCAAGTTTTTGGAAGCAGCCAACGTGTTTGCATGTGTGAGATTCTTTCTCACATGTAAGTTTCTGTGGATGCAAAAAATATATGTTTGTGTGTACAAATCAGGTGTCTGTATATTAAACTCACAGGAGCTGTGGCTTTTCTTGCACCTAAGTACTGAGGCATTTACAAGTGGAAATACGAAGGCGTAAGGCTTTTCATCTGTGGGACCTTGGGTGGTTTCGTTATTTGTAGTTTTAAGGCCAAATCTACTTATCCTTTTAGAGGGACCGCATTTCATGTCAAGGTGTGCCTTACCTTTGTCCCCATTTCTCTCCAAGTTATAAACAACAGCAAAAACAATAACAATGCACTACATTCAATAGTGCTTTCCCCTCTCTCTCTGTAAATTGCTCGATTGATTCTTACAAGGGAAACTGCTACTGACTTCTGAAGACAAAAGGAAATAAGGCTAAGGACAGATGCCAAAATAGAAGGTTGAAAAAACAAGAGCCCCCTCATTGGATGGGAAACACACACCGGAAGTACATGCAGCTCTGAGCTGGAGGGCTGCGGCCAGTGTGGAGGGCTTTCCATGCCAATGATAGCCAAGATCATTACTGTGCAGACTTCTTCCAAGGCAGGAGCTCCCCACCATGCTGTGTTACATACATGGAGGTAGGTCCCTGCCTGAGCAAGTACCTTTTGGTACCAGGGATTGAACCCAAGGGTGCTTAGCTACTGTGACCCATCCCCAGCCCTTTTTATTTTTTTATTTTGGGACAGGGTCTTGCTAAATTGCTTAGGGCCTAAGTTGCTGAATTGGCTTTGAACTTGTGATCCTCCTGCCTCAGCCTCCTGTGCTGCTGGGATTACAAGCGTGTGCCATTGCGCCTGGCTGAACAAGCTTATTTTGAGAGTGACTTGTGACAGTCCCTCCAATGCCTCTCAAGCTGCTGCCACCTCCCTGACCTCTGCTCCGTTGGTTCACAGCTTCCTCCCAGTTGAGGGATCTCCCTGAATGACTCCTTCCTTTCTTCCAGCCACCCCTGTAGGCCTTGGCCTCTGAGTCTTTCCAGGCCCTCCTAAGACACATGTTTTGGATTCAGTTCCCTTATCAAAGGAATTGAAGGAAAAATATGAAGGTTATGCTGGAGAGTGAAAGAGGCAAAATCATTCACAATAGCACTGCCCTAGGAGACAACTCCTCAAGATAACAGAATCGTTCCTCACTGGTGAACTTCTTTTTTCTTTCAGCTAATTGCAAACCCAATGGAAGTGGCGGCTTGCAGAGGGGAAAGATCTCCACCCCGCTACCCTGAGGTCTATATCTTCTCCATTCTTCCTTCCTTCTGTTATAGACAGCATGATGGACCTATGCAAATAAGCCTTGTTTCGGGAAGCAAACTGGCACTCTCTTGAATCATTTAAGTTATGGTTAAAAAGTGAACATTTAGGCACATGGCAAGACCCAGCCTTGAAACACGGCACAGCCTTGGTTGGAATTCCCTGCCTCACCTATGCAGCCCCTAAATGGCCAATGACCTGTCACCTCACCTCATCAATACACTTTTTTGGTTTCCTCATTTGCATAATGGGGAACTTGGGTGAGATCACATTGCATTTATGTTTTAGCTCTAGAAGTCCATGATTCTTTTTTCTTTCCACTTTTTTATTGGTGCATTATAGTTGTATAAAATGATGGATTTATTGTTACATATTCATACATACACAAAATATAGTAATATAATTTGGCCAATATTCTCCCCCAGCACTTCCCCCCTCCCTCAACTCCTTCCACCCCAGTCCCTTTCTTCTTTTAATGTCCCTTTGATTATTATTATTACTTTTTTGTAGAAGTCCATGATTCTTTCATGCAGTAGAGGACCAGTAAGCCTTTGTGGAGGAAGAATGAGGGATTGAGGGATGGGAAGGCAGGAAGAGTGTGGAGGGGTCAGAATAAGGGCATGAGGTGCCAAGTCGGGTGGAGGGAATTGCTGCCTAGGCATGATCCATGATTCTGGAAACAGGGCAACCTGAAACCTCTCAACAGACCCGCCAACAAGATGACTTCCGTTCCAACTCAGATAGCAAAATACTTCTGCTTCTGAGAATCCACAACTCGGTGAGCTAAGGTTTAGACATGAAAGCATTATATCAACTGGAATATTACAAGAAGACAGTCAGGGATATTATAAGAAGGCAGTCTGGTTGACTAAGCTTTTCACTAAAGAAATTTTACTTAGCAGATGAAGCTGGATCACAATAGAGTCTAGGGGTAAAGTGGGGCTCTTTTTGCACTTAAAAATTGGGGAGGGAGCAAAGGATCTGTTAGACGTGAGAACACTGTCTAAAATCCTATCATCTTGAAAAAATCCCCCATTCCTATTATGTGAAAGGAGTGCTAAGCATAAAAGTATATTTTAAAAGTAAATTGAAAATATGATAGGTGCAGAAAATAGAAAGCTCTGAAAGTCAGCTCAATCCTTGGTATTAGGAGCGTTTACATGATGTGTTCGGCTGGAAATACATTTCAAAGTATACATCGGGAAAAGAAAATTCATAGACCTGCTCATTTCAGCATCCCAAGAGCCCGCCCTTCGGTTAGTGGCAGTCCTCAGAGAGGTGGACAAAGGCCATCGGCAAGGCTAATTCTGCTCTGCATCTGAAGACTGACCTTCTGCAAGGGTGGGGATCTGCGTGTACCTTGATGTCCACCACCTGCTCGTGTCAGCCTGTGACATGTGGAAGCTAGAGCAAAGTCACCAGTCCGATACCTTGTGTGTCTCTGTCCACAAAGCATAGCCAATGTTTAATGGGGAAAGGAGAGGGCTGCAATGGCTCCTTAATGAAAAACTGGGATAGGACGAGCAGGGGTAGTGTATTTGTCTTCTGGGTGAATGGGGCTATAACCACACGATTCCTATGAACAGGAACGGCAGGCATGCTGTTAAATAGGCTGCTTTGTGCAGAGGAGAGTGCAGCCCAGCCTTTCCTACTCCTGCATGTTGCCCTTCCTCACCTCACCCACTGATGTCCACCAATGCCACTAAACTAGGGCATCGGAGATTTGTAGAAATGGCTGAATTCCCCCCCACCACCAAAAAAAAATTTCTTGTGGGGGTGGCTCTAAAATTGACACAGTGAGACTGAAACCCAATGCCATCAGAACGATTATATTCTGTCCTTCAAAGTTCTTCCTGAGCATGGCTCCTGTGATTTTTTTTTTTTTTTGGCATTATTTCTATGGCTCAGAAATGCTTTCCTTTGTTAAGTGACCACAGCAACAGGGAAGGAAGTGTTCATGGCAGCCAGCATTTTTGAATGAACCCCTGTGGTCCTTAACATTTTATAAGTCATCATAAATTCCAGTTGACAGCTTATTCCTTGATTCCTTTCTAATTAGAGATTTAATAACATCTATTTCTTGAAGGCGAAAGTGGTCCTAGCTCTTATGATGCCAGAAGCTTGCTGAAATAGAACAAGGGATGCCAATGTCAAACACACAATGAATTCACTGCATAAAAGTGTTAGAAGAGGTTCAGGGTATCACGCTACTGAATTTAGAGGGAACTGGTGTGTGTTTTAAGACTTTTAAATAATTGTGTCCAGAGAGCCTTGCTCACTCCTTAAACAGCTAAATCTTTTTAATGCCTCTCGAGGAGGGTTCCAAATGGATTTAAATGGGTTTGATGAATGTGAAATTTCCCTCTTTACTTGTAATATTTCCAGAAAAAAATGCAATTAATTTGATTTGTAGGTAGGCACAAATCATTACTAAATTGGGTGCTTGTGTTTTAAAAGGATTTGATCTTATTTAACCCTTCTATATCAATCAATTTTGGTCAAAAAAAGTACTTTGTGGTTTTGGGGGTATCAGCCCTGAATATTGGCTTTTTATTGTTTTAATGTTGTACATCAAAAGAATTTGCATTTAGTGATTGAATTGTCAGTCATTTCCTTTGTAATAAGAACCTTGCAAGGACAGTCACCACAAGAGTTCTCAGGCAATTAACTCTTCTCTGGGTCAAAAGTCTTTAGTTTCTCTCTTAACTTTAAAAAAATTTTGTTTTCTTCCAATCATTCAGTGTAAACCTATGTCAGTGTTCTAATTACTCCTCTTCCAGCAGGACTCAAGTGTCAGGGGTCCATATATTTCTCAGATTGTCTCTTAGATTTTGTTCAAATGGATTCTCAAAAATATTCTGTAGATGCCTACCTAGCATACGAGGCTTGCTAAGTACTAGCATGTACTCCTCTTAGGCTCTTTTTTGGGAGAAACTTTACCGTAGAATAATGGTTGGAATTCTGGTAGTTTTATGTGGCTTCAGAGCAAAGCAGACTGCCAGAGAATCTCACGCACACACACACACACACACACACACACACAGAATGAAAAAGAGAGAGAAGAAGGAGCACTCGGAGTTGTTGTTAACTGCATTCTCAGTAGCCAGAGTGATGAAATTTATTTTTGCATATATAAAACATTCAGTTGAGACCCCATAAATTCTTAGCTCAACATAACTTAAAAACAATCTTTTCTCTTTTTTTTAAATGATTTTTTAAGAGAGAAGGGTAGAGAGAGAACCAATTTTTATTGAGTTTTTCGCATGGCTTTCATTGCTCTGACACTTAGTTGTGTACATGGTGCTGGGGTTTGAACCCGTGTACTTGCGCAAGCTGGGCAAGGGCCATAACCCCAGAGCCACCGCTCCAGCCCTTAAAAACAATCTTTTAAAGGACAAAGTTAGTCTGGGGTGGTGGCATGTGCCTGTAATCCCAGTGATTCAGGAGGCTGAGGCAGGAGATTTGCGAGTTTGAGGTTACACTCAGAAACTTAGCAAAGCTCTTAGCAACTTAATGAGACTCTGAGACCCTGTCTCAAAATTAAAAATAAATAAATAAATAAAAAGGCTGGGGATGTGGTTCAGCAGGAAAATGCCTCTGGGTTCAAATCCCAGTACCAAAATAAATAAGGATAAAATTAATATGCAAGTAACTCAACTATTTGCCTGAACAAATTCCAATAGGATATATAAAATCCATGAAGTCCATGCATTCCACAAGATAACCAGCACAATGTGCAATATCTAATGACAGTTAATGAACAGCTGAAGAAGCCAGGAAATGTAACAATGGAAATGGATGTGTAAATGACAATTTGTATAATTGGCAGATAAGGAATTTAAAGTGCTGTTATAAATATATTCAGGAATTTAAAGGAAAACAATGAATAGAATGGAGTATATTTGGACTGTTTAGCGGAACAGGACTGGTAGAATGGATATATATATATATATATATATATATATATAATAAATGGGGATTTATTTTACAGGACCAGAGCCTAGCAAGGCACACAATGGACATCTGAGTAAACTAGCAACTGCTCAGTCCAGCAACCTGGAAAGCTCAGAACAGGGACCAATGGTTCAGTCCAGCCCAAGGGTCAAGAAGGCCCCTGGAGAATTTCTGGTGTGAGTCTATGTTGAAAGACAGAAGAATCTGAAATCAGATGTACCTGGGTGACTGGCAGCAGCAAAAAAATGAACCTGCACTGGAAGAGTCCAGATGCTTGCATGGGAGCTTAGACCTTGTTCCACCTGGTGCTCTGTCTGGGACCCCAGTCTACTGGGCTGTGCTGCTCACATCCGGGGTAGTGCTTCCCCTGTGCTTCCTCTGATCTCTGGAACCATCTGACAAGTTTCCAGACACCTTCTTTACGAATTTTCTAAGAATGTTTCAATCCAGTGAATTTGATAGCAAGGTTAACCGTCTCTTGGGGATAGAAATGAAAACAAAATCAAAGAAATAAACAAAATAATAGAAATGAAAAAATGCAATTTCTGAAATGGGGAATTCCAGGATGGGATTAATTGCAAATTAGTGAAGTAGAAAAGACAAATAAACATGAAGGCAAAAACCATAGAAAATATCTAGAGATATGTGGGGGTGGGAGGTTAAAAATGAGCAGACATGTAGAACAATAATAAGTGATCTGTAATATATATATTTGGAGTTTCAGGGAGGAAGGAGGGAGAAGGGGTTGCAAAATAATTCAGGAAATAATGGTACAAAAGTTTCCAAATGTAATGCAAGTTATGAATTCATTGATCCAAGAAACTCAACCAACCCAACTGGAATAAACAGCAAGGTGTATGATAACCAAGTTGCTGAAAATCAGTAGGAAAGAAAAAAGTCTTAAAATGTGCTAGGGAAAAAATCACTTTATATAAAAGGGAACAAAGATAAGAATTGTGCCAATTCCGTTTTGAAAGTATGTAAGTCAAATGTCAATGATTTATTTTTTTTCAAGAGAGAGGGATAGAGAGAGAGAAAGTGAGAAAGACAGTATCAAATTTTATTTAGTTTTTCATGTGGCCTTCTTTGCTCAGACACTTCATTGTTTACTGGTGTTGGTGTTCGAAACAGCGTCCTTGAGCATGCAGGCAAGTGCAGGAACCAGTGAGCCACCACTCCAACCCCATATATATTTTTTTTTGAAGTTTTTTTTATTAGATGAATATGGAGTTACAATTGAGTGGGAAACATTCCCAAACAATCAAGAACAAATGTATATATACTTAGTTATTCAGGGCGAATGCCATGTCATGGATATATTTTTTTTTTAATTTCTTTTTAATTTATTTTTATGAGTGCATCATAGCTTAACATAATGATGGGATTAGCTGTCACATATTTCTAGTTGTTGGAAAAAAATGAAAAATTCAGTGTAGAATTCACATCCTATGAAAATAGCCTCCAAAATAAAAATAAAATGAAGACATTTCAGAACAAACAAGAACTAAAAAAATCTGTCATCACAAGAATTACGCTACATGAAATATTAAGAGAAGTTGTTTAGAGAAAAAAATGCAAATGGAAAGTCAGATTTACAGCAAGAAATGAAAAGCATCAAGAGTGGTAAGTATAAGGGTATATATGAAATATATATTTTTCATTTGTTATTTTACAGATAAGTTTTTGTCTAAAGCAAAAGTAATAACAACAGGGGATGCAGCAGTGGCTCAGCGGTTATGGCGCTTGCCTGGCATGCGCAAGTACACAGGTTCAAACCCCAGCACCACATACACAACTAAGTGTCAGAGCAATGAAGGCCATGTGAAAAACTCAATAAAAATTGATTCTCTCTCTCTCTCTCTTTCTCTCTGTGCCCTTCTCTCTTTAAAAAAGCATATTGTGGAGTATCTAACATGCAAATATACACAGCAACAATTGCACAGAAGTAGGCAAGAGGAAATAGCAGTGTAGCATTTTAATATTCCTACAGTATCTGAGTAATGGCATAAAATATAATCTTTAATAATAAAATACTGAAATAAATATTAAATACTATCAAAATTTTTTTTAAAAATTTAAAATTAAATAATTATAATAAAATGGTATAAAATATAGTAGTATTTTAAGGTAGACTGATAAGATATGAAGATGCATATTTTATTTATTTATTTATTTTTAAAGTGAGAGAGAGAACCAATTTTATTTTTTTCATTTAGTTTTTTGTTTTTCCAACACTTAGTCTGTGGTGCTTGAGATCACACCTGGGTCCTTGCACATGCTACTCTGAACCACCTCTCCAGACCCTAAAGATGCATATTTAAAATGCTGAAGCAACTACTATGGGAAAAAGAAAGATAACTAAATAAAAGTAAATGCAAATAAATTAGTAACAAACAAGCAAAAGAAAAACCAGAAACCTCTTGAAATGTCAAACAATTAAGAATTATCCTACCAGGAAAAAATTTAGCTGGGGTATAGTTGGCTTGGTACAACTGTACACTAACTTATTTGGAATATTGTGTTCTCATCCTTTGTAGACTCATTCTTTGAAATCCGAACACACAAGATGTGTACGCATTGCTATAGTCAACAAAGGACTAGGAAGCCACGTCCCACTCTTGATCTTGCATGGTTCACCCCAGCTTTCCCAGAAAACAGTTTAATGTGATTTTATTTAAATAAAATGTGGGAAAAGAGAATATCTTCTGAAAAGAAAAACAATTAAACAAAGGAAAACACCATTGCAGTTTAGTTTGCAGCAGGTCTTGGGGAATTCTTATCTGAATGTTGATTCCTACAGAGAACAAGGGAGACATTGGAAGCACTTTGAGGACACGGACTGTGCTTTACTCAACTTTGAGTCCCCAGCCTTTGGAACATAGCAAGTGTTGACAAAGGTTGGAATAAGCAGCTGTGATTCTGCAAGGGCATTTCTCGTCTCTCCACCTCTATTCTGTGTGGACTTCTAAGGTTATTAGGCTGCTCTTGGTGTGGTGATATTATTTGAAGCATTCAGATGCCCTTGTTATAGATTGAATGTGTTGAAAAAATTTACATACTGAAGCCTTAACTTGCAGTGTGACTGCATTTGAAAATGGGGCCCCTAAGGAAATCATTAAGGTTAAATGAGGTCATGAGAGTGGAGTTCCAATCTCTTAAGACTACCGTTCTCACAAGGCACCAGTGGGCTCCATTCTCTGCACACAGTGAGGAAATGCCACAGGAGAACACAGAGAGGGGACCACCGTATGCAGCCCAGGATGCTGTCCTCACCCCAGACCAACTCTTCTAGCACTGTGATTTTGGATATCTGGCCACCAGAACCTTGAGAAAATAAAATTTGGTTTAATTCCCTTACCTTTGTGCTTTGTTACAGCAGCTTGAGCTGACTAATACATCCCTGAACATCAGATGCAAAATATTTCGAAACCATTATTCTGAAATATAGTTTCTGCCTTGCTACAAATGGAAGTCAAAGGATATTCAGTGATTTCTCCCATCATTCTTAAGATTGGCTTTGTGTGTCTCAACACCCCGTAGAACTCTTGAGGCACCACCTGCTACGTTGGTCACCTTTTCTTCCCAGTCAGACTGAAGTGTTAGCGGGAGTTCATCATACCTAGAGAGAGTGCCCGGTGGTCTTCTTTATTCTGTTCAATTACTTTTTCCTCCTTTAGCTTAAGGGGATATTGTCTTAACACTGTGATTCTACTTTGTTGCACTTAACAGTATTACAAGCTGAGATGAGGCATGTCACCGTTTCCCGTGTGCAACCTAAACGGGCTCTCACTGCTGTTCCAGCCAGCCCTCCTGGGGTTCAGTAGATTCAGACAAAAGGCACCAGACAGGTGTGGTCTGCTTACTCAGGCGGGCCAGAGCAAGTCAGGGTCAGAGTGATGGGTATGCGTACCTCTGCTAAGGAAGCTGGGTCTCTGAATAGCATCATTTAAAACTAAAATTAAACACCTTTTTACTTTTTCATCTAAACAAATCTCTTGACTAACTCAAGAGTGATGGGAAACTCACATAGGTTATCTTTATTTTGTTTTTATTATTGAAACATGCACATTCTGGGCTGGAGTGGTGGCTCAGTGGTTGGATAGCTTGCCTGTAGTGAGTGAGTACCTGGGTTGAAACCTTAGCACCACATACAAGATTGAATGTGGGAGAAATAAAGGCCAGATGAAAAAATAAATAAGGTTGATTTTCTCTCTCTCTTGCCTCTTTCACTTCTCTCATGCTCTCTTTCTCTCTCTCTTAAAAAAAAAGAAGCATGCTAATTCTAAATGCTAGTTGATTTGAGTTTCCCTGGTCCTATCCTCTGTAAGAAGAACATATGATAATGTGAAACAAAAAGTTGTAAAAATATTTCATATTTTTCAGTTCTGTGTATCTTTCTCAGGTTAGTTACCCTTGCAATAGTGACTAAGTTAAGAAAAAGAAAAGTAAGAAAATTAAAGATAGAAGTTCTCATGTTCTATGTTAAAAACAAACGAAAAAGACCCTCACTACCATTCAGCTCCTAGAATAACATTTGACATATAGTCAGTGCTCAATACAATTCATTGCTCAAGGAATGAATACATTAAAAAAATTGTTACAACTTTTTGAATCCGTTGCAAAGTGATGATTCTGAAAAAAGATTTCAAAATTCTCAGGTTAAGATTCAAAATTCATAGATTTTTAAGAAATGTCTAACTTTTTAAAACTTTTTCTCTTAAGGAATTTCTCTATATGAAAGAAAAAAAATCCTTATGTTGCTTGTGTAACTGGAGTTCCATAAAGAAAGGGAGGAATTGAGCTTAGGTTGCTAGGTAAGTTCACCTACCAGGAAGCACAGGATGAGGTGTAAATCATCACATTTACCTGGGTCTCAGTTACCTCCACTCATTAACCTCACAGGAGACACATCCCAGGCACCACCGTTTAAGTGCTATCTGAATTTTCCTTGTACCTTGGGACTTAAGAGAGAATAGCAAGAGATGGAACTTCCTCCTGAAGACTACTTACTAATGCCTGATGAGAGTTATTCCAAATAAAAATATTGCTTTTGAGCCATCTGCAAGGTAAAGTTATTCTCCTCCTCCATACACATGTTCTGTGTCCATAAGTTATTGGCCCAAAATTGCTTCACCTACAGTAATCCATTAACATTTGCAATGTTGGGGAACATATTTTATGACTTAAAGTAGGTTTAACAACCTTATATATCATCAATCAGGGCTTCTCTGATCAGGGTTATAACTTTATGCTAAACTCTAGATCCATGTGGCCTTCCAAATGAATGCTATGTCGTAGCAACCTTGCAGGAGACTGTGCAGGTATGGGATTTCTTGGGACGCGCACAAGCCTGAGTCCCCTTCCTACCTGCCAATGGCATCTTGATGTTTTACAAGGTCTTTCACCTCAATGGAACATTACAACATACAAGACAAGGACACATTTTAAACTGCCTTGTTTGACTACTAAGACAGCAAACAAACAAAACAGGGTCTCAGCATCGTCATCGTTCTAGTGCTCCCAGCCTGGAAGGGCAGTCTTCAGAGGTAGCGAGATGTCACAGGTTAACCCAGACCTCGGTTGCTATTCCAGAGCAGCATCACGGACATCCGCAGTCAGAGGTGAGAACACTGTTCCAGAAACAACGGTTGTGGGGCATGGCTCAGTGGTAGAGCTCTTGCATCCCACCTATTAGGTCCTGGATTGGATCCCAGCCCCAGAGGGGATCCTAGAGGGAAATGGATGCTGTGAACCCTCCATCTGGCTATTTTTGGACATAGAAACAGACCACTATGGCATTTTCTTCTGCCTTATTTTCTTTCCACTTCCCATGTTGAACCCCAAAGCTTTGATCCACATTATGTTATTGTATAGAAAAATATAAAGAAACAAGGAAACAAAACAAAACAACAAAAGCAAGAACAAAATCAACCTGTGCAAGCTTCCAGGAGATAGATGGATATGAAGAATGCAAAACAAGGGAGAATACTTTTGATTTGACTGGCAAAAGCCATTGTACTTACTGCAGGAAAGCAGATTAAAGCCTTCTAAACTCTGCATTTCCCTATGGCGCCTGACTGTATGAGAATGATTCAAGGTCCGCTGGGTTGAGGATGGAACATCACCTCTCCAGCATCCTACCCCCTGCAGTCTTTATCAAATTTAAACGACCTGTGCTCATGGGGACAGATACATATGCAGTTGTATGTATTGTGGAAGGAATGCTGGATTTTAGATGCTGGTATACGTTTTATACACGAAGCTCTGCTTAGGTAGCTCAGGCTACAATTCATTTTTTAATTTTTATCAGTGAGGTTTCAAATGAATCACCAGGGTCCCCAGCTTCGATGTGCTTTGAGCTCAGAATCCCAAAAGCTAACTTCCGGTTCTGACTCTCATGGAGTGACTGACATAATAAATAGCTGTCAGGGAGGCAGAGGGCTGCTGGGCAGTGTTCAGAGGGCTGCCAGCGTCCAAATCAGGACATCACCTTGCTCCTGGCCCGAGACTGGCAACACAAATCCAACAGGAAAGACCCAGTTCCCCACATGTCCAGGATTGAAACCTTCCCTGTGATCGCTAGCTCTTTGTGGAAGGTCACAATCTTTGGAATTGCCACATGTGGGGATCTGCAGTTGTCCAAAGAACCTGCAACCAGACAGTGTAATAGTCCTTTTGCCCAATTTCATTTTTCCCTCCTTCTTTTGCTCTTCTCTGAAGGTGTCCACAAGGAAGGACACAGCAGCAAGAGGCCTGTGTCCTGGCTGGAAAAGGTGTGTAATAGACCTGTGTGGAGTTTGGGTGAAGGTGAAAATTGTCAGGCTGTGAAAAATGGCATCAGTGTCGGCTGACCTGAAATAGGCTGTAAAGTTCTATTCCTCACAAAGGCAAGATATATTATTGCTGTAACGCCATTATTCCGCTCCATCACTTTTAAACCTTGTTCCCATTATCTGCAAGTTAAATATAACCCCATGTAAAAACAGGAAGGACAGCACTAAGTTGTCCAGCTTAACAGCACACACTTAAAACATAATAGAGCACTTGTTACCGTATTTTATGGAACGGAAACTCCAAATGTAAAGATGTATTAAGGAAATATCTCAAAGTTATTAGGGAAGGATATTTACAATTACAGATTGCTTTATATTATGCTTTTATGAACATCTCAGGAAATGAAATAGCCCTCAGCTGTAGAGAGTGAAGAGGGAGGTAATTTTCCTTAATACGGGTGATAAAATTAATCTGATTGAAATCGCTAGCGATTATTTCGCAGAATACTGAGTGGCAGTACAATCACTTACACTCTTTTATATTTTTTTAGTCAAAGCTCGTGTAGATGAAAGCTAATTACAAAGTAGTGATGTGAAGCGCTAAGGAAATAGTTTGTATAGCATGGAACAGGCAGGGCTAATTGGGGTTTGTGATTACACAGATTGTTGTTAAGGAGAATTAACTACCAGCAGTCTCTCCTGCAAAGCTTCTCATCAACGCAAAGTAAAAATAGACACTGGATCTGTTATTTATCTAATTATGCCCTGAATATTTTCACAAGCGTGTTGCACACTCTCCGATGGTTTGTTGTTCAAAAACTTTCAGTTCCACACTGCTTGTGATCAAAGTGTCAGTTTGACTACTGTTGACACTGGGCTATCTTCCGATACCTCTGCTTAGATCCCTGCTCATAGGTGGTGGGCACGGAGTGTCCTGGTGGGTGAGTCCTAAGCATGCTGGGAAGGAAGCGATGGTGACAGTATGCATGGGGACAGTCCTGTTGCATGGAACTTTATGGAGACTTCTAGGGAGTGTCAATGTCATAGCTAACTTTATAGCAAACTGTAGAAAAAGTATGGAAGAACTTTGCATCTTCAGTTGCTCAAGCATGAGTTCACCACAAAGGTGCTGGGTCCCTGTATTGAGGGACCATAGTTGTTCATTCTCCTCCCATGGCTTGATTCCTCATCCCAGTATTCTCCAGAAAGTCCTCATTTTCAGGCTATGCTGAAGCTTACATTGTAGAATCTGTAGAACCAATTAGTTCCCATGACCACCTACTTGGTGGTCTTTTCTGGAACTGAGGAAATGCCAGCAGATGCTCAGGCAGGAGTCTGCCACATCCACACCGCACACTTTGACCTCCTTTACTGCACTCTGTGAATCCCTTCGTCCCTTTCCCCACCATAAATTCAGTTTCTCACTGCCCTTCCACCTCAGTCATGAAGTCTTTCCTTTGATGGTTGCTGAGGGCCTCCATTGTGAGCAGGTCAGGAGCTCCTTTCTAAGGGACCATATAGCATAGTTACTCGGGGGCTGCTTTCTATGACCACAGGGATCTGAGCATGCTCTCTTTAGGCCCTGTTCCTAGCAGTGCTTGGAACATGAAGGGAACCACTGGGAAACAAGCTTGGAAGGCAAAGCTGTACCCATCCTAGGAAGCTGGAAAGATATTGCCTTAAGAAGGCCAATCTAAGAGGCGTTTCCAGAATAACTTTGCGACAGAGGAAATACAAACACATTGTCAAGGTGATATTTTCTGAAGACAAGCTTTCTTCTGGAAGTTTCATCTGAGTGGTAAGGATATCAGCAGGCCCAGTGCTAGACTTGGGGTAAGAGCAGTGGTGTGAATTGGGTGACATTTCCCAGCTGCAGAAACCAAATGTAATGGCTTCACAAATTGCTTTAATACACCTAAGATCAATTGGTAGTGCACATTAGAAGAGCAATTTATAGATTTAAACTATAACTTATTTGCTTACAGTTTTTGTTCTCTTATTCATCTGTCTCCTTTTGTTTCATCTTCATTAATAAAATGAGCTGATTGCTGTGGGAAATTATATACTAGGTTTAATTTCCAACGTGATAAAGAATAAAGACATAGAGGGAACCATTCCACATTCTCTCCTTCATTTGCTCTACTTAGCATCTGAGAAAGTTCTTCTCATGTGGATAAATATAGCTAGTTCCTAAAACTGAATTTCCTGCATTATTATTATTAACAGTTTGCTACGACCAATATGCTAGGCAGCAGTCTGTGGATGATATTGGCAATTTTGCTGCCTTCCTATGTGAAAAAAAGATAAAAATTATATTATATGGGTGTATGCAAATTACAGAGGGTCTGGCCTTGAGCTCCAGTAATTCTTAGATGTGCCTGTAAGTTGTCCACTTGGAATGACAGGTACTGAAAATTAAATGGTTTCCAATAAAAATCCTGTAACCTGAAACAAATCCCCACTGAATAATTAGAATATCTCACCCATAAAAGGTAATCAGGTGTCTTCCGTTTTAGAAGAAAGCTCTATCCCTGATCAGCATTGATGGAGCTCTGGCCAGATTAGATCTTTAATTCTTCTGAAAGAGACATAATACTCATCCTTTATGAGCAAGCCTGCTTTGGGGCTGACAGCTCTACGTGGTCACAGTGTTTCTAGGGTCAGAACGGTGCTCAGTGCTTCATATGAGAAGAAATAAAAGGACGCAAGATGGGCTCTATTTTATTTTAGACGCATAAGAAACAAGTGTCATCTTTCCCCAGATTCAAATAGGTAGCTGTGACATCTAACACGCTACAATGGCTACACCTTTGTTTGCAATGTCCAGTGACAGTATGGGGTAGCCTAGATCCCAACTGTCCATTGCTGTTGTGTTTCCCTACGAGCAAACCAGAATGGTACCCTCTGGAGGAGAAATTCTAATGTCATTCTGTCACAGGAAAGCAGGAAGCTAAAAATCCAAACCTCGGTTCTTGTGTTCCCACAAAGAAGATTTAAAGTCAGACACAAAAAGTCATGCAAGAGAATTTTATTATAAGTGAAAGAGAGGTGAAAGTAAAGTAAAGTCAGAGTAAGGCTCAAGCAGAGAGCACTCTCAAGAGAGAGTGGGCCGTCTCTGAGCAGAGAATGACAAAGGAGACAATGCTGTCTCCAAATTTATTGCTGTTTTATGATTGATTTGAAAATTGGGGTCCTTCTTCAGCAGCCTTCTCCAATCAGGTGTTCAACTCCTCCTTTAAGTCAGGTGGTAGAGTTTTTGACCTTAGTTGGTCCTCTCTGGAACTGTCATGGTGGCCATCCTGTTTAGGGGGCTTCATCTATAAGTCAATTCTATGTTAATGTGGGCATTGGGGTTAATAGCATCAAAAGTACCCTCAGTGCACCTGCACTATTAAGGAACACCCCCTTCTGAGCTAGTGGGAGACACCTGGCTCCATAGCTTTTAGGTTCATCTCAACTTTTATGGGGCCTGTAAAGAGATGTCCCATAGATCCTTTGTTCTTGAGGCATTCTCCCTCCCCTCTTGTCTTTGTTTACCCTCAACACTTGTGTACTAGTTTTTTCATAGCTTACCTGCCTTGGCAGTATACCTTGCAGCAAACTTCAAGACTAAACCTGTGGCCTTGTCAAGCATTTCACTGCTCATTGCTAGCCACTGCCTAACAATTCTACCTGCTACAAATGTACCACTTCCCCCAACATGGGAGAGGCTAGTGGCTAGGATTTGGGGATAAGAAACTGGATTCAGAGCCTGGCTCACCCTCTAAGACCCTTTGAGCAGAGAGTATTATTATCTCTGCTCCTCATTTCTTCCCGAATAAAAGGCTAATGGCAAGAGGCCTTTCTACAGCTCAATTAAGCTAATGTCTGAACAATGAATGTCTGACTTCTTTGTTCCAGTCAGCTCTGAGTGTGGGGCATCGTCTCAGAGCAGGGGATGGATCCCTCTCAAAGCTTCCTTATTCTTTCATGCAAGCCACAGGCAAATCAGTCACAAGAAAAACTTTGTCAAAAATAATAGAGAAACAGATTTCTTTTTTTGAGAGAAAGGAGGTACTGAAGAAATATAAGTTACCATGTACTGTGAATCTTATAAATTTCCAACACAATAATGGGTAAGAGTAGTTTGGTTTTAATTTTCTGGAATATATTTATAATATGAAGGGCCCCCCTGTCCCTTATCAAAAAATAAATCCACAAATAATTCCTGAAACACAAATAATAGTCATATTAAGAGGAATAAATTATAATACGGAAATATGTCCTTGGACTAGAAACAAGGAAATAATGTAAAAGTGGAACTGCAGAACACAAAAAAATATGGCCTAATGATACATATTAAAATAATTACATGGAGTAGTTAGCAATTCTCCTCAGATAATTTATTGAACTTGGTCCCATGACTGTCTATTTTGCCAGCTCTCTAGATAATTCCATTGAGAATTTTGACATTGATGTTATTTTTTTTCTTTCCACAAAGTGGTAAAAAAATGGAAAAGTAAGACTAGCCCAAAGAAATAGATAAAATAAAAACCCAGCTCACTAAAATAAGCACAGATTTCTGTAAATGTAAAAGAAAAGCAATCATTAATGTTTAGAGTAAATGTTATTTAGTGACTTGGGTCAAATACCATACAATATATTGTAATGCAAAAATATTTTACATTTAGTGTTATCAGTTTCACTGTAATAATTAGTATAAGGAGATGTCTAAGTTTATTACTCCAAAAACATTTATATAATGTGTTAAGAATAATTATTTATAAGTTCCAAGAGTTTGCTGTTCTATAAACCTTTCAGCTTAAGATCCCCTATGCTACTATAAAATTTAGAATTAAAAACTTAAAGTGATTAAGATACAAATAAGTGATTATATTTCCATCTATATAAACAGAAATTATTATTCAATCCAAAGGATTTCACACTATTTCAAGAAATATATGACTATATATTTCTTGATTAAATAAGAACCTATTTTCACTACACAAGAATCTATTATATTGATTGGATCATGGTATGTAATAAATATTTTTAATTTGTAGTTTTCTGGATCTGATTATGTAGAAAGGTCTACATAAATTATACCTCAAGTGTAAACATATTGAAATTAAAATTCTCTATTACTAGACCCAGATTTTAAAAATGTTGGGTAAAAATGCTACATCGATTAAATCTATTTGTTTTTTCTACCTATTTAGAAATAAGTATATAATGTATAGTAAATATATATAACCTATGACATTAGCTATAGTAGATATAGTTGCATTAAAGTGAGGGTTTACATAATAATATAGAAAGTATTTTAAAGTATCTTACAGATCTTTGAGGATAAGATGAGTGAAAATAATGTTAGTATGTATTGTCTACATTTTTACACATAGATTAACAAAATATGTGTATGTTACATATAATCTGATGTTTTGGAGGTGATAGATACATAACAAAGTTATAGATGCTCTAATAAAAATCACATAGGTAATGTAGAGTTACATTTAAAATTATTAATGGAAGTTACTTTAAATTTGTTGACTTCCAAATTCTTGGTTGTACTTAGTGTTTTAAACATGTGTTCTCCATTATTTATTACCAGCATATGACAATGTTTTCATTTTTATCTCATTTGACATGGAGATAAATATATTGGGTTAGAATTGTTTTTTACTGGACCCATTAAAATCTTTCCTGCTTTAAAACTCAATCACATTAAGGACTTTGAACTTTCAACTTACCACATCTTGCAAAGTATCTTTGAAAGTCATCAGTTTCTAGATTTTTAATGATACGACTCTGGAAACAACAATACCAATTTGGCATGTGTTCAATTCTTTTAAAATGGTGTGACTGTGGAGAGATAAGACCTTCAAGTTATATTTCAGATACTTTTAAGTATTTAAGTGGAGAGCAAACTAAAAGTTATTTTGTATGGTAAGTATACCCTTACTGTATGCATAGTGTAACCCCTGCTCCAACCACAGATTAAAAGCAAGCAAGAACAGTAATTCTGTAGGTCCTGAGTTGGAAGTTTTCTAAATCCAAACCTGAGTTTGATATAAGCCCTTGGCTGACCCTGCCTCACTGATTCCTCCAGAGAAGTTAAGTATTAAGCAGGCTAATTCCTATAAGCAGATGCATCAGGACCTTAGTAGCTGAAACATTTGAACAAGTCAGCCTGGTTGAGTATTTAGTGTAAGTAGCAATGACTGTCTGACACTGTGATAGGTGTTGGGAAAGAATATTTAAGATGAGACAATTAAGTGAGATCCCAGGCCAAACGGAGAGCTGTCCTCAGTGCACTTTAGTCTCGTAGGGAGGAGAGATGTACAAAAAAGGGCATCACAGAGAGACACACTTAGCACTGTGATAGTAGAGAGGAACAGAAAACTACCATGAAAACACAGCTTGCTTTCTGGCCACCCTTCTGGTGACAGACAGGAGGGCTATGAGAAAAGTGGTGTCTCAGACAGCCGGTGCAGCCATATCAAGTATGAGAAAGGACACACAATTGCTTAAACAATCCTACCCATAACAAGATTGCAAACTAAGATGTATAAATGATACCCTAGAAATGAGGATTATGTAACATCCTGAATGGTCTTGAAGGTCAAGCTAGAAAGTGAAATTGTATTAAAGGCAACAGCAACCAAGGAGATTTCCCTAAAGTACAGAGCATGGTTGGATACTTTGATCAGTCTTATTTTTGATTTTTTGCAGTGCTGGGGTTGTAACCAGGACCTCAGGCATAGTAGACTGGTGTTCTATCACCGATAAACAGACCAAACCTTGGCTACTCTGTTTTTGCTAAACTATCCATCTATTAAAATACTCATTTAGCTGTTTAACAAAAAGTATTGAGGGGGCTGGAGTGGTGGCTCAGCAGTTACGGTGCTTGCCTGGCATGCGCATGTATACGGGTTCGAACCCTAACAGCTACATACGCAACTCAGTGTCAGAGCAATGAAAGCCATGTGAAAAACTCAATAAAATTTGATTCTGTCTCTCTCTCTCTCTCTCTCACTGTCTTTCTCTCCTTAAAAAAAAATAAGTATTGGTGCTGGAGCGGTGGCTCAGCGGTTTTGGCAATTGTCTGGCAAGCATGAGGACCCAGGTTCAAACCCTAGCACCATGTACACAACTGAGTGTTGGAGCAATTAAGGCCATGTGAAAAACTAAATAAAGTTATTTCTCTCTTAAAAAAATAAGTATTGAGTATTACTATGTGCCAGGCAGTGATCTGTAGTTGCTATGATCATAAAACTAAACACTGGCTGAAATATTGAGCACTCAGTTGACTTTGAATTATATCAGGTTCTACGAATGCAAAGAGATCAAGGACACAAACCTTGTCCTCAAAAAACTGTGACAATAACCTCCTCTATTCCTCTAGTTTGATTTATGAATTAAAAAAATGTATACACACGCTCTCAAAAATAATTTTTGTCTAAACATAAATAATGGATGTTAGTTTATAGAACATTCAAAAATCTCAGAAAAGCCCTAAGAGAATGCAGCTGTTAAGATAACATTAGATGCTATAATTGGCAACCATCGTGATGGTAATAGATAAATGAAATAAGTAATATGTCTTCTTTAAAGAGAAAGAAAGAGAGAGAGGAAGAAAGAGAATCAATTTTATTTAGTTTTTCATCTGGTTTTTGTTGCTCCAACACTTAGTTGTACATGTGGTGCTGGGGTTAGAACCCAGTCTTTGCACATGCCAAGCAAATGCCATAACCACTGAGCTGCTGCTCCAGTCCCGAGTATTATGTCTTAAGGTGATAGAGGCATATTTCTTCCTCAGTCCAATGTCCATGGTCAAATGTCCTCCATGTGGAAATTCAGGGACTCAGGCACCTGTCTGGTGGCACTGTGAGAAGTGTCTGGTGGCACTTGTTGACAGACAGGAGAAGGTATGTTCACCACATCCCATATATTATTTGTTATTCTTGGAAAACTACTCTCTCTGCCTACTAGCATTATGTGGTGTTAGTAGGATAAGTCTAATCATTGAGATGGGAGCAGAAGAAACTGTGTCACCTGTAGGTGGAGACAGTGAAAGTCCATGCAAGATCCCCTTCCCCAGTCTCTTGCATGCCAAATATGGACACCTCAAGTTGACAAAGCAGGATCATGTGATTGACACAGGTTGGATCCCTGAGTCACCAGATGGAGAACACCTTCCTTGCAAGAATATCAGGATGCACAGTGCATTAGTAAAAAAATATAAGTTTAACAGTCTTAAGACTTTGGAGATATTGTTGCCATGATCATAATCCGGCCTCTCCTGACTCATGGAGGAAGGCCTGGGTACTTCTTCAGCTCTTTGACAACCAGTGCAAACGTCACTTCCACACACATTCTACTGGGGAGAGCTAGTCTTTCGGCCTTTCTAGAGGATGGTTTTATCAGGACAATCTGATTTAACAGGACAGGATATGGTGCACCCTTGCTTCTGCTGCTGGGGACATTGGCTACTGAAAGCTTCTTTCAATAGGTTAATGACAGATTCACACAATTGGTCTTAATCTAAATTTGGGAAAACTCCAAAGGGCCAGTTCATCTCCTGAGCTCTCTGTAGGATCAACTGAAAACTCAATTGCAAATTTTCCCTCTACTAATTCCTGGCTTCTCACTTCTTTATAGATATGTGTCAATTTCCGAATCCAACTCTCTCTGTATTTCTGTTTCCAGAAGGTCTAATCTAACACAACTATGAAAGTAGAAAATAAATCTTCATTGGATAGGTGTCTCTGTCAAAGAAGAAAAATTAAAAATTTTATAGGGTAGATATAAATTAAAAATTTTATAGGGTGGATATACATTCTTCTGAATCATTGTATGTATTTACATATGTGCTCATGTGCATTTTGCTTACACATAAATATTTGTAAGGAAATTTATTTATATTGCTTGTTTCTTTAGTTATAAACAGAAAAAATATTTATAAGTCTATGCTCCCATCATTCCAGGACTTACGGATTTCTGGGTGTACAACAGGTTGAGCAGGCAAAGTTAGGGGGAAAGGCTGGGGCAGAGATGATTTTCTCTATGTATATAAAGGGAAGAGGGATACACAGGTTCAGTCTGAGAATTCAGGAGGCAGCACCTGGAGCCAGCAGAGGGATCCCATGAAAAGGTAGGGAAGGTGAAGGGATCTCAGAGGCAGTGTGATGAAAGGGGGGTTGGGGAGTGGTGATGTATTTCATGGGGCTTCCAAGTTGTTTTCTCCATAATACATCACACAAAATATCTCAACTACCTCCCTAACAAGATTCTTGTTAGGTTCTGTATTGGAGATTCTCTGGGGCAACGTGAAGAGGGTGTCAGCAGGAAATAGCCAGCTCTTGTGCTCACACAATAGCACATATGAAGCAAGGTGCTCCACACAACATTTTCCATCCAAGCATAGATTTTGCATAACCAACCAGATTGATTCTATCTAAAATATCATTTCAAGCAATGCTGCAACACACATCTTAATTAATAACACTTTGCGCATTTAGATGATTAATTTCTCAGGAAAAATTTCTGGAAGAGGATTTGAAGATGAAATATCAGGAAGATTTTTAAGGCTTCTGATGGTTTTGTATAATTATGTCCTAAATACCTTCTGCCAGTTTATTAATTGTGACAATTGCAAATATTTTACCTTCTATTTCTCTTTTGTCTACATGCAGACATATGTATTTTGATGCACAAACATTTTAAATGTTATAAAATAGTACAACAATCAGTTCTGTAGTAAATTTGGCTTTGAGTTTACTTGACAAAATATTTTCTATTCTATGCATTAGATTTTAGACAATATTGAAATGATTTTCTGTTTCATGAATTCATACACACACACACACACACATATATATATATATATATAGCTTGATATTTTTATGTTATTTTTGCAAATAAAAATATTTTCACTAGAATAAATATTATCTGGTTAGCCAGTTGCCATAATTTTTCAAAATTTCTACTCTTTCTTCACCTGAAATGCCACTATTGTCTTTATAGACTAGTATCTTAAGTCTATATTGGTTTTTATTTATAATTCTCATTTTGCAATAAAATTTTGAATTATGTTACATTATGCTATATTATTTGGAAATGAATAATTATAACTATTTAGAAGTTACAATTATCTGGAAAGAATTGATAACTTTACAAAATTGTGCTTTTCAACAAGGAGTTATATCCACCACTTTTTAAAAGTTTTGAATCACTTTTCACTATAAAATATTAGAGTGTTAAGACAAATCTTATCTTTTAGAAAACTTGATCCTGCCTACTTTTTATATTACCTTTGTGAATGAACACATTCTCAATTATGTTCTCCAGTAAGTTATTTCTGGTGCATGAAAAAGCTCTTTTGTGTTGTGTACGTGCATTTTGTAGTTGATCATCTGTATTGGGAAAAAGCTAACTGCTTGTTTTGTTTTTCCTCTGTTCTCTCACCACAATCGAAACAGGGGATTTTGTGACCTCAAAGGGGACAGGGATTTCTCCCATCAGTAAGCAAACAATTAATTCTGCAGTGGACACGAGCTGCCTGTCTTCTAATCCAATTCAGTTCTGATAGTATCTCCCAAAGAATCCTCCAAAGAGAGTTTCAGGTCTCACAGTTTCAGGACTCAGTTCCAAAACTGCAGATGCCAATCTATCCCCCTCTGCTTGTCCATCTGAGAACTGGCTGTAAATCTGGATTTCCACAACCTCCTTTTCATGTTTGATTTATTTGCTTGAGAGGCAATAGTTGCACAAGATGAGGTGTTGGGAAAGGGGTGCTAAGCAGGTCCCCTCTGGATGTGCTCTGCTCCAGAAACCTACACGTACTCTACTCTCCACAAGCTGTCCATATCCCACCTTTTAATTTTCTATGTAGACTTCATTGCATAGTTGTAATTAATTACACCCTTGGCCACTGGCGATCAATTTAACTTTCATCACCTTCTCTACCTCTCCTGAGGTGGAAATTGTGGAGGTGGAACTCAAAGTTCCAACACTTTAGTCCTGCCCAGGTCTTTCTGGTGAGGTTACCAGCATCCATCCTGAAGATACCCAGGCACCACCCTAACAAACTAAAGGGCTCACATCACTCTGAGGACTCCAAGTATTTCAGGAGTGTTATACCAGAAATCCAAATCTTATGACTAAATATGTTTTTTGCAATATCACATTACTTTATTGGATTTTCTCATTTTTTTAACTTGAATCTAATTTTCCAAACATATCATAAATAACGAATCATAGCTTTGGGGCTGGAGCAGTGGCTCATCGGTTATGGTGCTTGCCTGACATGCATGAGGATGCAGGTTTGAACCCCAGCACCACATATGCAATGGAAAACTGAATAAAATTGATTCTGTCTTTCTTTCTCTCTCTTTCTCACTGTCTCTGTCTCTTAAAAAATCATAGCTTTGTCTTATTTCCTCTTTTTATACCTCATTTTTTTTAGTTTTATTGAGCTGGCGAGGACTATCAGAAAATATTTCTGAATGATAGTTGATCCTCCACATCCGTGGATTCCACAGCAGTAGATCCAATCAACTGCAGATAAAAAATATTAGGGAAAAACACATCCTGAAAATGGGCAGACTTCTAACAATTATTTTCTTATTATTTCATAAACAATACAATATGGTATAACAACTAATTACATACCATTTACATTGTATTAGGTATTTTAAGTAATCTAGAGATGATTTAAAATATGTGGAGAATGTACATAGATTCTATGCACATATTACAGCATTTTATATAAAGATGTTGAGCATCCGTGGATGTTGATATGCTCAGGGGGCAGTGAAGAGGAGAGGAGAGGAGAGGTCCCGGAATCAAGAGCCCTAGGGTATCAAGGATGACACACACTCTCTCGCTCTCTGTTTATATATATATATGAAATTCTGACTTCTATAACAAATTCCTTCTAGCTTTTTGCTGTTCAACACAGCACTAAGAAAATATATTTGTATTTGCATTGTCTTGGGATAATGATTATTTTCTTAAAAATGAATAATGGATAAATGAATTATGTTAACTTTAATGGTTCTTGAAAGGAAATGTTGATGTTCACCTGTGTTTTCTTGTGAGTGAGTGTTTCAGGGGAGAGAAAGTTTCCAGTTGTCCTTTTCAATGAGATCTTTTATTCCTACAGGGTCACACTACTTGGATTGGGAAGTTTTTTTTTTAACTATTAATGCAATACTTGACATATTCTGATATTTAATGTAAAATATTTTGCATTCCTGAGCAAATGTGATTCATTGCGTATTCTTATTATATATTGGGTAATTTTATTTTTTAGTAATTTATTTAGAAGGTTTAGACCTTTATCATGAATGGGATCTAAATTCTTTATTTTGGATTGCAGGAGAAAATAAAAATTACTTTTTAGTACTATTCACATTTGAAATGAACATAACTATGAACATAATTATGTAAGCTGGGCATTGTGAACATAAGCCATTAAATTCTTTTTATTTTATAATTATCTGATTGGTTTTGATATTTTTGTATCTTAAATATCTGTGCCTTAGATAAATTCATTTTAAGCAATGTTTTAAAATTTGTTAGCATGAATTTGTCTGTACTATGTCCTGATATTTGAAAAAAATTATCAAAACATATGAATATTTTTCTATTTTGTGACTGGTAATAACTTCATGTATATTCATTTTTCCTATTATTTTTGCTAGATGTATTATAATTTTATTGAATCCATCATCATTTTCAAATAACCAATACAACTGTTCTAATTTACCAGTTACTCTTTTTATTCTTAACTTCTTTCATCATGTTTTCCTAGAGTTTCTGTTATAATTTCTCTTAATTTTTTGACTAAGTGTACACTCTCCTTATTTTTTAGTAGTTCTTTTCCTCTTTAAAAGTATGTGTGGTTTTGATTTTTTCACCCCAATTCTGCTGCTTTGGCCTTACATCAAAAGTTTTGATATGCAATATTGCTGAGGCTGCTATTTTTACCCTTTGAAAATTACAGGGTGTCTCAGAGGCTATGCTGTTTGCTGGAAATTTTAAGAATGCAATCTGACCTAAAGAAGAAAAAAAGTCACCTGTGCGTAGTTGTACTATAGTTGAAATTTTACATGTATTTAACAATTGCAGTTTATATTCATTTTTTGACAGAATGAGTTGATATTTTAATCTCTAAATTATCTTTTATTATTTACCAGTTTATTATCATTATGTCTTTTTTTTTTTTTAGAGAGAAGGACAGTGAGAGAGACAGAGAAAGAGAGAAATAACTTTATTTAGTTTTTCACATGGCCTTCGTTGCTCCAATACTTAGTTGTGCACGTGGTGCTGGGGTTTGAACCCGGGTCCTCATGCTTGCCAGGCAAGTGCTGAAACTGCTGAGCCACCGCTCCAGCCCCATCATTATGTCTTAAAAGGTGGCTGTATGCTTTATTCTGTTTGGAATTTAATGAATTTAGTTTTGTGGCCTATAAATGATTTTTATAAATGTTCAGAGAGTAACACAGAAGAAGGTGAATTCTGTCTGCTGAGTGTGTGAACGTGATCAAACCAATATTATCATTTCTATTTTCCAAATTGTTTTCATTTACCATGTCAGTTAATAACATGGTAATGTCGATTAATGTCAGTTAATGATGTCAGTATTAACGCCATCTAATGTATTTGTTTATTTGTTCATTTCTATTGATGCTCTTATAAATGGTGACTCACAATTCATATGTTTTAAGGAAAATGTACGTGATGTCTACAATGCTGTATGTTTTTCTCCATGTGGTACAGGAAGAGCTGTGGGGAGAAAGGAACACAAGCACACTGTTGGTGGGACTGCAAACGGGTGTAGTCACTCTGAAGAGCAGTGTGGAGACTCCTCAAATAATTAGGGATGGATCCACCATAGGATCCAACTATCCCACTCCTGGGTATTTTCCCAGAAAAGATAGAATCAACTTATTATAGAGATGCAGCTACATCAATGTTTATAGCAGCTCAATTTACAACAGCAAAATTGTGAAAAAAAAATGTAGATGCTCTTCCCTGGATGAATGGATCCAAAAACTGTGGTACAAATATACAATGGAGTTCTACTCAGCAATTAGAAAGAACAATATCATGGCTTTTGCAGATAAATGGATGGAAATAGAAAAAATCTTGCTGGGTGAGACAAGCCAAACCCAGAGACTTCATGGTCAAATGTTTTCTCTCATATGTGGAAGCTAGAGTAAAAATCTATGATGGGATGAAAGTTAGTGAAGTTTATTTAATAGGCCCACCAAATCTGAAGTAACACATAAGCTGTGGGGACTATAGCTATGAAGGGGTGTGGGGAGAAAGGGAAGGAGGAGATGGAGGGAAAAGGGGGATGGTTCCTTCCATAGAATACAGTAGACTCCCATGAGAACCGCAAATGCGGTAAGGCAGGTGTTTAGATCTAGTAATTTCAAGGTTTAAATTACATGTATATGGTCATTCATATCTGTAACTTGGGGTAAGTACAGACTAGACATGAGATCTGGGAGTCGGGGAAGCAGAGAGATGCTGGACAAGGATCAGGGTTAAGCAATTCTGTCAATACATATGCATATATGGATGTGAACCAATCCCTTCATTATGTAAGATGATGCTAAAGCAATTAAAATATCGGGAGAGGAAAATTTTATTTGGGAATGTGATTTCTCATATTCAGTCGAAGGCTGGTCAGGTCCATTGCTCTGGGCATGAGTGAGGCAGAACATCATGGCAGAGGGGCTTGGGCTAGAAAATCTGCTTGGCTTCTGGCAGACTGGGAGAAGAGAGAGCAGCAAGGTGCCAGAGATGAAATATAAACCCCAAAGGCAGGGCCCCATGGCCTTCTTCCTCCAGCCACATCCCACCTACCTATAGTCACCATCCAGTAATCCATTCATAATATTAATCTATTAAATTATTAATGCACTGATTGGATGACAGTTTTCATAACCCAATCATTTCACCTCTGCACACTCCTGCCTGAACACAGGAACTATTCTGGGATACCTCATATACAAACATCAACAAATCTTAATTTTTAAAATGATCATTCTTGGGCTGGAGTGGTGGCTTAGCGGTTTCGGCTCTTGCCTGGCAAGCGCGAGGACCTGGGTTCAAACCCCAGCACCACTTACACAACTAAGCGTTGGAGCAACTAAGGCCATGTGAAAAAATAAATTAAGTTATTTCTCTCTTTCTCTGTCTCTCTCACTGTCCCTCTCTCTTTTAAAAAAAAAAAGATCATTCTTTACTTTTTTGTTTTTTATTTTAAATTTGGTTTTCTTTGCTATTAATATTATAATTCCTGATTTGCTCTTATTGCTCTTGTTAGATCTACGTTTTCCTATCATGTTGCTCACCTGTTTTTGCTCACTTTTCTGTATTTATTGTATTTTTCCTAAGAAATATGTTGTTAAAATTTGGTTTTTGCCTAGTAAAGGCTTTTCATCCTTGGTTTCAAGGTCAGTTTGCTTGAATTTATTATTATAACTTTGCCTTCCTGTCCCTCATCATCCTGTCCCATGTTTTGCATGTGTTTACAAGTTCTTGCTCATCATATCGCCTTTAGCTTCTTTTACGACAAATCTGCATTTTTTTAATCTTCACTACTATTCTGAAATCATATAATCTGATTTATATTGTGCCAGGTTCGCTGTCTTGCATTTCTAAAGATACCTTTGAGGACATAAAGCTACAGTTATAGTACCTGGCTTTGAATTTCAGTTCTTTTACCTATTAGCTCTGCAATCTTCATCTAATTCCTAGCCCTTTCTGTGTCTCCGTTTCCTTATCTGTAAACCAGGAATAATAATTGAAGCTGATTAGATGAATGAATACATTTCAAATATTTAGAAAAATTACTATTATATTGTAAGGTCTTAATGAAAGTCAAATCTCTTATTGTTTTCTTGTTCTTATTTTCAGAGGAAGAGCAAGATGGCAAATTTTGGATTCTCTCTGTTCAAGAATACCACCTGTGAAAATACTTTTAATTAATTTTGTCTGCCATAAGTGATCTACTGTAAAGCTGCCCAGCTAGGGCTCTTTCATCTCTTTGATTATACCTTCTTATCTATCTGCTTTCATGTCTTCTTCAAGGATAGAAGTGATCTCTGCACTAATCAAACTTTCATTCTTTAAACTTTCCTGATGCTCTGGAACAGCTTCTCAAATTTCTCCTCTCACGGATTTTATACATACCTTTTGATTTCATTATTGTGAACAATATGGATTTTATTTGAGTTTGTTTTTAATTTTCTTATTAGTCTTTTTATATGATCCTTTCCCGTTTTCATTTTGCTCCATCTTATCCAGGCTTATGGCTGATTCTTCTTAACCCACTGAATCCCATTGTCCCCATGTGAAATACCTATAAAAATTTAAATATAATACCTAATTCCACAATGATACAATTAATGCAATTGATATTAATTGATTAATGTTAATTAAAGAATACTAAGCAACATAATATATAAGCTTTAGATTATGTTTTCCAACCTATTTTAATGCATGTGTGTTATTTTCATTGAAATATTTTTAGGATTGAAAACCTGGGACTTATTGAGTTAAGCTGTCCTCTCCTACTAACAGAGCCCTGGTTTTTCGCATTCTCTCAAGGGTCTGTCCTGAAATTTTTCTCTAGTTGCTGTCATGTGTGGTTGCCAGTTATTCTTCCTCTGGCTGCTACTTTCCTTCCTTGATCTTTTCATTTTATTTTGCTCTTTTTTTTTCCTGTTTCACCATTTTCTTATTTAATCATGCTGAAAAGTGGCGTAATCCACCTGGATGTCCTCTCACTACCCACTGTGTGATGATCAAGGGTCCCTGAGCTGCAGGGGAGGCTGGGTGACAGAGGATACTGCTACTCCAGCTTCCACCTTCAGCTGAGTCTTCTGAAAAACTCGGTCACCTCCTACTGCTGTCTGGTTTCCTAAGAAATCAGTTGTCACCAACCAAACATGAATTACTTATAGGGGTTCTGCACTTTCTGTCTCCGCTCATCCTGTTCCACTCTGTGACTTAATAAACCACATGACTGCCTGCCAGTCACAGTCTTTACACTGGGAACACTTAACTCGGAATGGATCAAACAAGCAATAGAGGAGACTCAGAAGATCAGTATTGAGTTCTCAGCAAGGACCAGGAGGCAAAGCCCGCCTATGCTAGTGTCCCCTAACACCAACAACTAAGGACCAGGAGGCAAAGCCCGCCTACCAGTGTCCCCTAACACCAACAACTAAGGACCAGGAAGCAAAGCCTGCCTACATTAGTGTCCCCTAACACCAACAACTAAGGACCAGGAAGCAAAGCCTGCCTACATTAGTGTCCCCTAACACCAACAACTAAGGACCAGGAAGCAAAGCCTGCCTACATTAGTGTCCCCCTAACACTGACAACTAAGGACCAGGAAGCAAACCCCGCTACGTTAGTGTCCCCTTAACACTGACATCAACTTGTCCATAGTAATTCTTGATATTCAGACACAAATGAACTCCCTTCACTGTAGGAAAGGCTGATGTGGAAAGGGACAGGAGAAAGAGGAAACCTGGGCTCTTCCTGCGGTATTAACAAGTCCCTCCAGATAGGAAACTGTCACTCTTGATCTTGAACACCCAATATTCAAATCTTGCCTAATCTAGTTCTCTCAGCTTTTTCCACTTTTGTTTCTTTCACGGAGTTATCTCACTGGGTTTCTAATGAATTTAATTTATAGACTGATATTAGTCTTGTTCTCAGCCTTCTAGTGCTGAAGTATTCATTCCAAATTGTGGATCAGGTCATCTAAAGCACTTATGCATTCTCTTACAAAATGCTGCCATGTATCCCTGATCCCAAATGGCCTTGACTGGTATACAAAGGCTACCATTATGTGACTACAGCTCAACTTTCTATTCTCTTCTCTCTTGCATCGTATAGTGTCCTATTATTCATGTCCAAGCCCCATAATGGACATCTAAAACCAGATAGTACTGAATCCTATACGTACCTTTTTTTCCTAATCATACATACATACAATAAAATTTACCTTATAAATTGGAAATAAAATAATGCAATTAGAATATACTGCAATACCTGGGCACAATGGCACCATGTCTGTAAGCCCACTGGTTGGGGAGCTTGAGGCAAGAGGATCACAAGTTCAAAGCCAGTCTCAGCAACTTAGTGAGGCCCTAAGCAACTTAATAAGACTTTGTCTCAAAACAAAAAGTAAAAAGGGCTGGGGATATGGCTTGGTGGTTAAAGTGCCCCTGGGTTCAATCATCCCTGGTAATAAGAAAAAAAAACCCCTGTAATAAAAGTTATGTGAGGGGACTGGAGTGGTGGCTCAGCAGTTATGGCACTTGCCCGGCATGCACAAGTATACGGGTTCAAACCCCAGCACCCACGTACACAACTAAGTGTCAGAGCAAGGAAAGCCATGTGAAAAAACTCAATAAAAATTGATCCTCTTCTCTCTCTCTCTCTCTCTCTCACACACACACTGTCCTTCTCTCTTAAAAAAAAAAAATAAAAGTTATATAACTGTAGTGTCTCTTGAAACAATCAAGAAAAATACTAGTATTTCAAACCCTGGTTGAGTGCAAGTAACAGAAACAATGAAAACTGGAACTGTGGTGGAAGTCCAGAAAGCCCGTAAATATATTAGAAAATGCTCTACATCATTAGCAATAAGAGAATTGCAAATCAAAACTTCACTGAGATTCCACTTCACTCCTGTCAGAGTGGCAACAATGAAGAATACAAACAATGACATATGCTGGAGGGGCTGTGGGAAAAGAGGAACACTGTCACATTGCTGGTGGGACTGCAAACTGGTTCAGCCACTCTGGAAAGCAGTGTGGAGATTCCTCAAAAAATTAGAGCTGGAACCACCTTATGACCCAGCTATCCCACTCCTGGGTATCTTCCCAAAAGAGTTAGAATTGGTGTGTTATAGAGATACGGCTTCATCAATGTTTATAGCAGCTCAATTTACTATAGCTAGATTATGGAACCAACCTGGATGCCCCTCACTCGACGAGTGGATTCAAAAACTTTGGTACATATATACAATGGAATACTACTCAGCCATTAGAGAAGACGATATTATGGCTTTTGCAGCCAAATGGATGGAGATGGAAAAAAATTATGCTAAATGAAATATCCTGATCTCAGAGACTCAAGGGCTGAATGTTTTCTCTCATTCATGGAATCTAGAATACAATGAGAAACAATATGATAGATGGCTAAGTTAATAATAACCTCAACATGCATGAATTTTTACTTGAACAGGGGAAACCTGGCCTAGGATGCTGGGAGATGCAGGGAAGGGGACAGGGAAGGAGGAGAGAATAGGAAGGATATCAGGGAGACTGGAGGGAGGGAGTATGAGGGAATCAACTCAGAAGGAGATCTCCGACATCCATAAGAAGTCCATTTAACACAGGGGTTTAATTGGAGGAAACATGGAACCATGGGGAACTCAAGGGGATAAACCATGGAATGACATCAGCCTTGGCTTGCTCTGTAAAATTACATTTGTTCTTGACTGTTTGATAATGATCCCCCTTAATTGTAAGTCCATATTCAACAAATTTAAAAAAAAGAAAAGTGGAACTGTGGATGGAGGGGGGTATCATGTAATTCTTCCGGCACTGCAAGTAGATTTCCAGAGCATTCACCAATATACACACAGAAAAGGAAAATGTTGTAAGCAATTTTAAAAATTTTACTAATGGGCAATTTTCCTAAATCACACAACAGTTTTGCAAAAATTTAAGCATTTTTCAGCTTTCCCTTGTTGTACTTTTCAACAATTTTTTGAAGGTTTTTCAATGCAGGTACACAGAGTCTGTTTACAACATTTGTTTGCTGTTATTTCGTTCAGGGTTTTGCTAATATTTCTCTAAAAACAACCACGCAAATTTCCATTTTATTTGAAAGAATTTAATTATGTTTGCACATTATCTCAAATTTTATGTGAAATGTCAAAAACAAAAACTAAGAATTCTGAAATCTAGTTAACAAGCCGATAACTTACGTGTTCTAGTGTACTTTTCATTAAAGCTTAATTACCTTGCTTTTATTTTTTTGCTCCTTTATAATACATAATAACTGATTTTCATATTTGATTATATTTTCATGTTAAAAACATTTCTGTCACATTCACATAACACTTTACATAAAGAATATATATATATATATATATATATATATATATATATATATATAAAATCCAGATGCAAGAATAGCTAATGTTTTTATTATTTTTGAACAACCACACAAGTTTTTAACAAAATAATATAAAATGTGTATAGATTCTGGATATTACAATTACCCCCAGGAGTGCCCCCCCCATTACCCACCCTTATCCCTCCCTTCCCCTTCCCACAATATCTCTAAAAAAGGATTATGTTGTATCACATTATACCTCATCTGGATTTAACACATGCTAATAGACCAACTTTCTCACTGGCCAGGGTCTAGTCTCAACCTCCACAGATGAGTGGAGAGAATCGACTGTTAGTTCTCTGGGTTAAGCTGATTTTACTCAGCATAATTTCTTCCATAGCCATCTATTTACCTTCAAAGGCTGCAATATCAATGTGTCTAATTGCTGTGTAAAATTCCATGGTATAAATGTACCACAGTTTTTGGATCCATTCATCCAGTGAGGGACATGTGGGTTGTTTCCATAGCCTAGCAATAGTAAATTGTGCTGCTACGAACATAGATATTGCTGTGTCACTATAATGAGCTAATTCTAAATTCCCTGGAAAGATTCCCAGGAGTGGAATAGTAGGGTTGTATGGTGGGATCATCCCTAGTTTTTTGAGGATTCTCCATACTGCTTTCCAGAGGGGCTGTACCAGTCTGCAGCTCCACCAACAGTGTGCTAGTGTCCCTATGTCTCCACAGCCCCTCCAGCATCTATTATTGTTTATTTTCTTCATCTTTGCCATTCTGACTGGCATAAGGTGATATCTTAAAGTAGTTTTCATTTGCATTTCTCTGATTACTAGAGATTTAGAGCACTTTCTCATGTATTCATTGGCTTGATCAATGTCCTCTGGTGAGAAGTTTCTGTTTAGCTCTTTGGCCCATTTATTAATTGGGCTGTTAGTGTTTTTGTAGTTGAGATTTTTGAGGATTTTGTAGATTCTGGATATGAGACCCTTGTCAGAGGAATCAT
>PVKS010012327.1:0-54073 GCA_004027875.1 Aplodontia rufa
TGCACTTAAAAAAAAAAGTTACCTATCCATCATTTCCCTACCATGCTATTTCATTTACTTCTTTTTCTTCAATGGAGTTTCAAAAATACACATGAATCATTATGAGGATTCCAGTACTCTGTTTTGTACTGTTTCAGAGTCACTTTCTAAAGTTTCTCCCTTCTCCTACCCCTAACTGACCTTAGTGTATCTTTCCCTCCAAGCCAAAGATCAGCAAACTATACCTGTGAGCTAAGTTTTGCCCTTAATAGAATTGTGCTGGGACACAGCCACACTTACCTGTGTTCAGTCAGACAGAGCACACTTACCTGTGTTCTGTCTGACTGCTTTCCTTTTACTACAGAGTTGAGAACTTACACAGAGATCTTATGGATAGCCCTTAACAGCAACATTTGTGGGCTTCTGTTTTATCCAAAAGTTATTTTGGTGGGGTTTTTTTTCTGGTTTTTTTTTTTCAAGTATTCCTTTCTTCTCCTGCCTGTTGTTCTTAGTTAAGAAGAGATCACAAGGTTAGGAAACTCAACCAGAAAGAATACCAAACCAGAAATTCCAATTGCTTTCATTTAACATTGTAGAACTATGGCCTCCATTCTCAATTAACAGTGAGTCCTCCTATTTCCTAAAGGTACCATGTTCCTTCTGCCTTTGCGGTATCCTAAATTGCCCTTTTCTACTCATGTATTAAACCCAGCTGGAATAATCCCCCCTTCCATGAGGACTTTCTCATCACTTAGATGATTTCCCCCTTCTGAGACTAACATTCCCCCGTCACTGGTTCACCTGTCTCTGCTTCCCTTCTCCTCCCCTCCATTTCCCTCAGCCTCCCTTCTTGTGATTTATGGTTTAGTGTGAAGTTTTGTTTTCCTTGAGTTGCCCATGTAGCTTCCTTTTCACGTTAAGAAGCACTTTCTTCAGGAAGACATAGTGCTTCACCTAAGATGAATTCTGGAAAGTAAATAAAGTCTCTGTCTCCTTCTATGAATGATTATCCTACTCTTTTCTGTCCTATTCTCCACCAGAATTTCATTTTGATTGTTGGCTCTGAAATATCTTCTCCAATAGATGCAGGATACAACATTGATTAACATATACAGTCTGGGAGCCTACGCAATATGTATTTTATTTTATTGAAAATAGTTCAAAAGTTTAAAAATTATAAACCTTCAATTAAAAGCTGTACTGCCAGTTTCTCCTGAAAAATCAGAAATTCTAGTATTTCCAGAATTTCCATGTGGCTCCTGTCAGCTAGAGCTCAGCAGCACTTCTCCCATTAGACAGGACACATGCATTCTGATTTCCAGTTCCCCATACATGCGAACACTCCTATTAGCCCATTCTGGACCAGCTTCATCACTTATGTTGTCTCCTGATCTAAACCAAGTATCAAAAGGACCCACAGGGCTGGAGCAGTGACTCAGTGGTTATGACGCTTGCCTGGCATGTGGAAGTACATGGGTTCAAACCTCAGCACCATGTACACATGAAGTGTTGGAACAATGAAGGCCATTTTTTTATCCATATTCAACCCGGGTATACACAGCTAAACAGGATCCATCATTGTTCCATTACTAACTCAGAAGTTACTTTTCTGATACTCTTCCTAAAATATTACACCTTTGTAATGTCACCTTTGTAATGCTCTATTTCCCAGAAGACCCAGATTGCAAATGATTCTTCTTTAGGCAATTATAATGTCTCTTTTTATTTATTGCTTTTGAATGAATTTATGATAGGTTTCCCTTAAAGAACATAATCATTTATTACAATTCCAGATTTCTCTCAATGTGTTAGAGATAAGTTTACCAAAACCACAAGAATTTGTTTAAACAAATTCTAAAGTGTTTAAAATACAATGACACTTAGAAGATGTGTATATTATGTATATGTTCACATACATGCAACATGCACAAACTCCAACATCATATGAGAACAGACATTCACACATGGATACTTAACCTCATGCACAAATTCACATCTGCTACTTCCCTTTAGGTTTTAATTAAAGTGCCATTTCTGAAGATTGATGATTTCCAGAAGCATGTACTGAAACAAGTAAGTAAAAGGGCCAGTTGCATTTCTGATGGCTGACAGGGTGGCAGGGATGCATTGCCCAAGTTTCACTGGCATAAATCATCCTCATGCTAGATTTCACCTTTGACTCTGGTTCTCGCTTTGCTCCCAAATGTGCTCTGGAAGGGATGCCTGCCTAGGCGGAGTTCAGATGCAAGAAATGAAAAACTATGTCCTCCAAAGCTTCTCTGAAATCCAGTATAAAGCAAGTGAACCAAAAAGCCATAGATCACTAATAATTAAACTCTTAATGAACTGGCTCAAAGACTTGGATTTCTTTTCCTTGTCTCATCCTGGGGACATCTAGGCTAAGGGAATATGCTAAGCTGGAGGGATTGTGTCACAGCTGGGGAAAGACAAAGCAGATGCATCCTTGAGAAACCACATTTCATTTTTTTGCATTTCACTCTCCTTCCATGGCTAGCAATGTGGCATAGAGCCTGCTACTGCTGCCGGCGGCCAAGACCCTTCTTCACATCCCTGATCTCCGAGGGAAGATTCATTCTCTGATAAAACCAGTCACAATTTAGAAAACTTCATTTCCTGAACAGAGCCTTCCAGTCACACTAAATGTATCTGGGGAAAGAAAACGATTTGAAGCATTGTGTAGATTATATCCCTGTAAATGTGTAACCCAGACTAAGAAGATTTATTTGGATGAAATGAGAAATGACCTTAAACTCTATCTTGCACTGGCACCTAAACAAACCCTAAACAAATTTCACATTTACAAACATCCATTATTTTTCCTCACTCTCTTTTCACATGGTAAATGTACTATTTCCTACTTTCTTGTCTGTGATGACAAAAAAAAATTCTCCACTTTAAAATAAGTTGAATAGAAATTTTTATTCTCATTATTTTGCTAATTGAACCATAGACCATATACCTGAATTTTAGATAAGTACTCAATGTTTTTATTATACCAATTATTAATATCTAAATTTAACTCACACTAATTATAATGAATCTCAGTTTGTATATTCAGTATCATACAATGTGATAGTGCATATACTTAATGAATGGAAATTTGTTCATTCATTTTCCCCACACTTGTATATCCTGATAGTAATCTTTTCCTAGCAATTATTGACAGTTAATTCTTCTTGCTTGCTTGATTATACAGTACAAATAATAACATTTTGAAATCTTCTAATACAAGGAAACTTTCTAATCCTTAACTTAAAAAAATTAAACATATAATAGCTAGGCTTTCTCTCAACAAATAACAACTCATCGTCCTCCAAAGAATATGTGCCAACCCTAAGCAAACATCTGGCATACGCCTCCTCTTGTTTCTATTTCTATAGTCCCCAGTTAAGTAATGAAGCAATTTTTGTATAAATACTCTCAAACTCAATGGAAAATATAGATATTCTGAACTGTCCCTGTAATAATTACCTTTAGGATTTACTTTCATCCAATCTGAGGTGTTACCAGCATCATCGTTTTTTAATTATATAAATGACTCAGTATGTCTTTAACTGCATCTAGATTTATAGATAGAGAAAAATGATCATATTATAATTGTAATATTGACTTTCTTAAAACATTTTTGCTGCTCTTCCCAAAGTCTTTTAGATTAAAGTAACTTGAAAATAATACTTGAGGATAATGAATAACTGCAATATCGTATGAGGTATTATGAGTCCCATGACAAAAGTATATTTTAGCAAATGCATATCTCCAATGGACATAGGATGATATGAAATCAAACTGTTTACTCAAAGTCCCAAGAGGGCATAGAGAAGACCATGAAGTTGATTTTCAACTTGAGACCTACTCAACTTCTGAGATTTTTTCCAGTATCAGTTCAGGTTCTAAGGATTCCTGGTATGTAGTTCTGTTTCTCTAAAAGTGCAAGAGTTATAGTGACATTCCAAAATACCAGGCAAAATATCAACTTGTCATTTGGAAAAAAAATCCCTCATATATGATTTCCATTTGAATAACTTGCCTTTGAACTATGTCTGTTCACTTTAGGGTGACATTGTTTGTGCTGGTACACACTTACAGGTGGCATCCAGCTCTCTGTCCAAAAGGTGACATTATGTTCATTCAGGTTTCCATCCCTAGATACTTATTACACATTATGCTTCCATTAGTACACTGAACAAATTGCTGAATAGTTTCTCAGACCCCCTGAAAGCGGTAAGGCAAGGTTAAGAAAAACATTCCCTGTGGAATGGCTGAACTTAGAAAAAAATTGTGGGAAAAGTTTTTTCTATTTAATGTTTTCATTATTTCCTTTTCTATCTCTCCTTGTCCAAATACCATCAGTCTGGAGTTTAGCAAGCTCCCAATTATTTCTTCATAAGGGATTAGCTTGAGGCAATTGTTTTCGAACTTGCCATATAGGAAACTTTTAAAAGCAAAATCCCCAATTCAGATATTCTGATTTAGTGATTTAAGTTTTGGGTGTCTTTATCCTTCCTTTCCTATTTTGAGAACTTGGTAATCTGAAAAGTTTTCAAAATCTGAACAAAGGAATTCCTAATTGTAGACATTTGGGCTTCAAGTTTCTTGCCATGGACAATCATTTTCTAGCACTTCTAACCCCATATTCAAACCCATCTGTCACCTGTGGCATAGATAATGATAATTGGTTGCTTAGAAAATTTTTTCTAGACCCCTTTCTCTGTCCTTTTTCTCTGAGAATCTTCATGGTTGAGCTTCTTACACTAAAAGGTCGTATAGATGTTAAGATATATAGAGACATAAATGTTAAGACCATTTTTGTGATATAGATAAGAGGTGTCCCCCCAAAGCTCTTGTGTGAGGCAATGCAAGAAAGTTTAAAGGTGAAATGATTGCATTATGAGGTCCATAATCTAATCAGTGCTTTAAATCCCTGATAGGGATGTTGGAGCAGTAGTTTGGTGGTTATGGCGCTTGCCCAGCATATACAAGTACACGGGTTCAAACCCCAGCACCCACGTACACAACTAAGTGTCAGAGCAAAGAAATCCATGTGAAAAACTCAATAAAAATTGATTCTGATTCCCTCTCTCTCTCTCACTGTCCTTCTCTCTTGAAAAAAATAAAATAAATAAATCCCTGGTAGAGATCAAACAGATGGTAACCATAGGCAGGTAGGGTGTGACTAGAGAAGGCGAATCCCTAGGAACATAGATAGCTTTGGGGCTTATATTTTGTCCCTGGTGAGTGAGGCACTCTCTACTTCCTGATTCTCACATCCCGAGTTGCTTTCTTACTGAACAACTTTCTGCCATGATGTTCTGCCTCACCTGATACCCAAAGCAATGGGGTCAGCAGTATATGGACCGAGACTTCAGACACTGTGAGCCCCAAATAGACTTTTCCTCCACTACATTGTCCAGTCATATCATAGACTGATATGAATCAGACTCTGCTGATTCAAATAAGCATAGACTCTCATTTAAGACTTCTCATGTTCAAATACTGATTCTACCACTTGCTAAGCCTCATACAAAATGAATTACAGCATTATCCACCCAAAAGGATTAATTGAGAGAATGAATGTGCCACAGCACCTAGTATATAGCAGTAATCTGTGAATATAGGTTGGTGTAACAATCATATCTTAACGATTTATAGGAATCTTAAATTTCTTATTTAATTTTTGGGAAATCTTCACTAGCTCCAAATATTGAAGTCTGGAAAGGAAAGAGGTTTCCCAAACCCACTAACCTCTTTGAACTTAATGTACATTTTCTATTTGATGCACAGTGTATTGATCCCCAGATGTCATTAGAACATCCCCATGTCTTCCATACTTCCTAGTAAGCGCTGTGTACCTGGCTTCAGTGATTTGGCCCTTCCTCTCAGGTTCCGTTCTCCCCTGGCTTTAATAACTTTCATTAAAGCCCAAAGACTTTTCTGATGACACCACTGTACATCTCACAAGCTAAGTACAAGCAGCAATTCTGTACTAATAAATTATCATTGAGAATAGTACCTAAAAGCTAATCATAGACAACTCACCAAAATTATCAAACTTTTTATTAATCCACTCTGATTTTATGTTCTGCCTTCTTTTGGAATGAAACCTCTATCCTTTACTAGAAGCTGGATCATGCTACTCAATGCATGGTCTGTGGTCCATAACAGTCTACAAATTGTGAGGTTCTATGAGCAAATAGGAGGCATGTCCCAGAATATAAACCAATTACATCAGTAGACACATTATTTAATTAGGTGATTTCTTTTTAGTAGAAAAAAAAGATTCTGGATGAAGAATGCACTTATTGATTTACATGTTGGGAAAGTGGTAGTGAACAGTTCACAGACCATGTGTTTTCTATAGCATTGAGCTCTAGAACCAGTGATAGGTGCAAAAGATTCAGCACTAGTCTGTCCTCTCATGGCTCATGTTCTACCTGAGTTTACAGTGAGGGCAGAGACGCCAAACTAATTATTAAACTAGTAAATTTTAGGAGTAATTACTGTTCAGAAAACAGTGAAATTATTGGAATGGGAAGTGAAGCAAAGCTTCAGAAAAGATTTCCATAGGATGTAGCATTCAGTGGAGACTTGAATGATGCTGAGGGGCCAGGGGTGCGAAGATAGGAGGGAGGCAGAGTATGTCAGTTGGAGGAAAGGGCTCATTTGGAACCTTAAAGTGGAAACAACTGTGCACTGCTCCAGAAATAATAAAAGGTCATTTGCAGAATAATATTGAACAAGAAAGAAAACAATAGAAGATGAAAACTGAGCAGTAGGCAGCAATTAGGCCATACAGATCATGTAAGGCCTTGAAGTTCATGGAGGTTATATGTATTTTATTCTAGTTAAAATGAGCAACCTTCACAGAGTTTTAAGCACAGGCAGGGCACGATCTGAACAACACTTTTAAAAGTTATGCTTACTCTTCCTTCTAAGCTCCCCCTTTCTTCTGTCACTATGCCTTTGCTCTTGTGACCTTTCTTTCTTTTTTTAAAAGAGAGAGGGACAGTGAGAGAGATACAGAGAAAGAGGGAATCAATTTTATTTCATTTTTCATGTGGTTTTCATTGCTCTGACACTTTGTTATGCACATGGTGCTGGGGTTTGAACCCACATCCTTGCACATGCCAGGCAAATGCCTTAACTGCTGAGCCACCTCTCCAACCCTCCTTGTGACTTTTCTTTGATTGACTCCCCTGTCCTTCTTCTTCCCATGTGTGTTTCTCCTACCTTTCAAAACAAAGTTTAAATGCATTTCTTCCATTGGCATTTCCTAGCTTTCTTCACTCTTTTTCTTTCTGTGACTTCCATAATATTTAGTGATTTAAAAGCTTGCATGCTTATGGTTCTTAAAAAATATATATTCTTGTCTTAATATCTGATCCACAGCATCTTGTTTGTTTACTTAAAACATCTGCAGGAAATATCCAATGGGTGAGAAATTCCTGTTAATTGTTCTTCTCTTTACTCTTTGACACTACACACTGAGAAAACCAGGAGTCTTCAGAGAAGTGGTAGGGAATGAAGAATGATAGGCTGTAAAGTGCTGCATTTCTCCCTAACGGGAGAATACATGAGCAAAGGTGAGACTGCAAAAGGTATAGAAATAATGAAGAACTAAGTCTCAGCATATTAGCACTCACTCCACTTATGAACAGGCATAGGTTTGCTACAGAGCAGAGGCCTGGGAAACTGAGGAAGCATGAAGACCCCCTCCAAACCCTGATTCTTGAGATCAAGTCAGAAAGATTTCAGAAATGTCACTCCGAAAAGGATAGAAAAAGGGAAAGAGGACACTCTTAAGGGAGAGAGTAAGTCCTCTCAGAAAGAAGAGGGACAATGTGCCTCTCCTACACTCCAGTCTTATTGGGGATCCCAGAGAATTTTCCACAGAGTCTCACCCCAGGTCCACTTCTTGAATCTTTTTTTTATTAAGGAATTTAATTATTGTACAATCATAAATGCATATAAAGTAACAATACAATATGCATATATTCTCAAACTGGAATTACCCCCTAGATCTCTCCCTATTTTCCCTCCCTCTCCACTTTCCCATCTGCCTTCTCTCCTGTCCTCCTACTACATATCTCTACATATCTATGATTGACCTAGATTATGTGTTGTTAAATCTTTGTTGGGTCTAATACATGAGGGTGACTACCTTTCACACAGGCCTGGGTTTAGCTCCAGCCTCCACAAATGAGTAAAAACATTCAACCCTTGACTCTCTGGGTTTGGCTAACTTTGCTCCGCATGATTTCTTCCATTGCCATCCATTTATCTTCAAAGGCTGCAATTTTATTGTTTCTCATTGCTGAATAGAACTCCATGGTATTATATGTACCACAGTTTTCAGATCCATTCATCCAATGAAGGGCATCTGGGCTGGTTCCATAATTTAGCTATTGTAAATTGAGCTGCTATGAATATAGATTTTGCTGTGTCATTGTGATTCTAACTCCTCTAGGAAAATACTCAGAAGAGGGGTGGCTGGATCATAGGGTGGGATCATCCCTAATTTTTGAGGATTCTCTGCATTGCTTTCCAGAGTAGCTGGACCAGTCTGCAGTTCCATCACCCTCTGTGCATGTTCTTATCCCCACAATCCTTCCAGCATCAGTTATTGTTTGTATTCTTCACTTTTCCCAATCTGATTGAAGTGAAGTGAAATCTTAATGTAGGTTTGATTTGCATTTTCTCATGTATTCATTGACTAGCTCAGTTTCTTCTGTTGAGAAGTTTCTATTTAGCTCTTTGGCCCATTTATTGATTGGGCTGTTCGTGTTTTTGGTATTAAGTGTTTTACATACAAATTCTGGTTATTGTCCTCTGTCAGAAGAATCACAGGCCATGATTATCTCCCATTCTGTAGATTATCTCTTGACAATTTGGACCAATTCCTCATGTGTGCAAAAGCTTTTTAGTTTAATGGCATCCCACTCACTGATTTACTTTAATTCTTTCACTTTAGGAGTCTTGTTGAGAAAGTCATTGACTACTCCCAAATGCTAGAGTATTGGTCCTAAATTTTCTTCTAGCACTTGTATGGTTACTGGCTTAATTCCTAATCCCTTCATCCATTTTGATCTGGATTTTGTACAAGGTGACAGATAAGGATCTAATTTCAACTTTCTACAAGTGGCTGTCCAGTTTGTCCAGCACCATTTGTTGAATAGGCTGTCTGTCCTCCATGTTACATTTTGACCCCCTTTGTCAAAGATCAGATGTTTAAAGATTTGTGGGTTTGTCTCAGAGTCTTCTGTTCTATTCCATTGTTCTTCATTCCTGTTTTGGTACCAATAGCACACTGTTTTTGTTACTGCAGCTCCATAGTATAGCATTAGATCTGGTATTGCGAATCTAATTCATGAACCTAATTCATCTTTCTTTCATAGTAATTTTTTGGCTATTCTGGATTTCTTATTGTTTCAAATGAATTTGAGAATTTCTTTTTCTCTATCTGAAGAATGACATTGGTACCTCGATGGGGATTGCATTGAATCTATATAGTGCTTTTGGCAGAATGGCCATTTTAATTATATTAATTCAGCCTAACAAAGAGCATGGAACATCCTTCCATCTTCTCAGGTCTTCTTAGATTTCTTTCTTCAATATTTGATAATTTTAATTGTAGAGGTCTTTGATTTCCCTTGTTAGATTAATCCCCAAGTATTTTATTCTTTTTAAGGATATTGTGAAAGGGACTGATTTCCTAATTTTTTTCTTCTGCCCTATTATTGTTAGTGTATAGGAAAGCTATTGATTTATGGGTATTGATCTTTTAGCCTGCCGCTTTACTAAATCTGTTTATAAGCTCAAGCAGTTTTCTGGTGGAGTTTTTTGGATAGTCCAGATATAGGATCATGTCATCAGCAAACAGGGATAGTTTGACTTCCTCTCTTCCTATTCTTATCCCTTTGAGTTCCTTCTCTTCCCTGATTACTCCAGCTAGGGTCTCAAGAAGTATACTGAATAAAAGTTTTGAGAGTGGTCTGCCTTGTCTTGTTCCCAGGTTTAGTAGAAATGCTTTCAGCTTTTCTCCATTTAGTATTATACCAGCAGAGGGTTTGTCATATATGGCCTTTACATAGTTAAGTTCCTTTGACCTCTATCTTCTCTAGTGTTTTGAGCATAAATGGATGCTGAATTTTATCAAAGGCCTTTTCTGCATCAATTGAGATGATCATATGGTTTTTGTCCTTAATTCTGTTAAACTGATGAATTATCTTAATTGATTTATGCATATTGAACCAGCCTTGCATACCTGGAATGAAGCCCACTTGATTATGATGAATTATCTCCTTGATGTGTTTTTGAATACAGTTTGCTAGAACCTTATCAAGGATTTTTGTGTCAATATTCATCAGGGATATTGGTCTATAGTTTTCTATTTTTGATGTGTCCTTGTTGGGTTTTGGTCAGAGTTATGGTTGCTTCATAAAAAGTGTTTGGGAGAGTTACCTCTTTTGTAATTTTTTGAAATAGCTTAATAAAGAGAGGTGTTAACTCCTCCTCATAGGTGTGGTAAAACTCAGTGGGGAATCCATCTGACCGTGGGCTTTTCTTCTTTGGTAAGCTTTTAATTGCTGTATGATTTCAGTGTCTGTTATTGGGCTGTTTAGGATTTCAATATCCTCTTGTGTCAATTTAGGAATACTATATGTGTTTAGAAATTTGTCAGTGTCTTCCAGACTAATTTAGAGGAGTACAGTTTTTCAAAATATGTTCTGGTGATCCTGGATTTCCATAGGGCCTGTGGTGATAGGTGATTGCTCCCTCTTCTCTAGTGATTTTATTGATTTGCTTCATTTCCCTCTTTCTTTTAGTGAGATTGGCAAGGGGTCTGTCAATTTTATTTATTTTTTATAAGTACTAACTCTTTGTTTCATTGATTCTTTTTATTGTATTGTTTTGTTGTTATTGTTCTCAATTTCATTGATTTCACCTCTGATTTTGATTATTTACTGGGTCTTCTGGGTTTGGGATTAGATTGTTCTTCCTTTTGAAGGGATTTGAGGTGGATCATAAGCTTATTTATTCAGGATCTCTCCTGATTTTTAGTTTAGGCACCCAGTGCTATAAATTTTCCCCTTACAAATGCTTTCATGATTTCCCAGAGGTTTCAATATGTTGTGTCTTCATTCTCATTCTCTTTGAAAAGTTTCATGATTTCTGCTCTCTTGCCTTTTTGGATCCATTCTTCATTTAATAGGGTATTATTTAATCTCCATTTATATGTGTATTTTCTGTTATAATTTTTGTTGTTAATTGCTAGGGTCATGGTGTCATGGTCTTATAGGTTACATGGAATAACATCTACTTTTTATATTTGCTGAGATTTTCCTTTGTGAACTAGGATATGATCTATTTGGGAGAAAGATCCAGATGCTGCTGCATAGTAGGTATAGTTAGCTGATTTCTGGTGGAATATTCTGTGGATATCTGTTAAGTACATTTCATTTATGTAGTTGTTTAGGCTGGAGATTTCTTCATTTTTTGTTTTGATGATCTGTCTATTGGTGACAGAGGAGTGTTGAAATCTCCAAGTGTTATTGTGTTGATGTCCACAAGTGGTTTTATGTCATGTAGTAATTTATTCACATAGTTGGGGGCATTGGTGTTTGAAGAGTATATATTTACTATGATTATATCTTCCTGTTGTATTGTTCCCTTTACTAGGATGTAGTAGTCTTCTTTATCTCTTCTGATTAGTTTATGTTTGAAATCTACTTTGTCTGTATAAGTATTGCAACACCAACTTGCTTTCTTGGGCCATACGAATGGTAGATATTTTACATCTTTTCACCCTCAATCTGTGGATGTCATTGGCTGTCAGGTGGGTCTCTTGTAAGCAGCATATTGTTGGATTTTGTTTCTTCGTTTTCTTTTTCTTTTCTTTTCTTTTTTAAAGAAAAAAGGACAGTGAGAGAGAGGGGGAGAGACAGAGAGAATCAACTTTTATTGAGTTTTTCACATGGCTTTCATTGCTCTGACACTTAGTTGTGTACATGGTGCTGAAGTTTGAACCCATGTACTTGCACGTGCCCGGCAAGTGCTGTAACCACCAAGCCACTTCTCCAGCCCCTGGATTTTGTTTTTAATCCAATCTGCTAATCTATGTCTATTGAGTGGTGCAGTGAGAGGATTCACATTCGATGTTAGAATAGAAGTGTGGCTGTGGTTCATATTAATTGCTTTTTGTTAGTAAGTTCTGTGCTGTCTTGGTTATCTATTGATAGGATGTACTTTTATTGAATTTCCTCTGTTTGTGGGTTTTAAGTACTGTTTGCTTATTCTTCGATCAGGAGTTTATTTTTGAGGATTCTTTGTAAAGTTGGTTTTCTGTTCATGAATGCTGCTAGTTTGCTCTTATCATAAAAAGTTCTTATTTCCCCTTCCAATATGAAGCTGAATTTTGCTGAGTATAGTATTCTTGGCTGCATGTTGTAGTCATTTAGAAGTTGAAAGATCTCCTTCCAGGATCTTCTTGCTTCTAGGGTCTGAGCTGAAAAGTCAGAGGTAATTCTTATTGGTTTGCCTCTGAATGTGATTTGGCATTTCTCTCTTGAAGCTTTTAATATTTTTTCCTTGATTTCCCTGTTGTACATTTTGAATATGATATGCATTGGTGAGCTTCTCATTTTATTAGGCCTATTGGTTATTCTATAAGTTTCCTGGATGAGCACATCTGACTGTATTTTTATTTGGGAAAAAAATTTTTTTTCTTTACTTCATTGAGAATGTTCCTTATACCATTTGTTTCCTTTTTGATTTCTTCTTGCATAACGATTACTCTTATATTGTTTCTTCTAATTTCATCCAAGACATTTTGAAAATTCTTTCATGTTCTGAGTTATTTTTTTTTGTCATCCATGCACTCAAACTTGCTCACCCTGTCCTCATTGTCACAGTCCTTACTTCAATAGCTGAGGTTCCATTTTCTATAGAAGCTAGTCTATTATTAAATTCCTCCATGGTTCCTCTCATGCTATTCACTGCAGATTTTAGCTCTGTTACTTCCTTTTTGAGTATGTCTATTTCATTGATAATAGAGTTTTTCAAATCCTGAATTTTCTCACTTAGTCCCTTCATTCAATCTTCTTTTAGTTCATTGTTCCTTTTAGTTATCAGATCATTTATAATTTGTTCTAGATTTTCATCCCACTTCCTGAACATGTGCTCTTTGCTAGGGGAGTTGTGGGTATGAGGTGAACATCTTCGAGTTTGATTTTTAATCTTTGGAAACCTTATTATGGATCTTTGAATTGGGGTTCCCTGTGTGGAAGTAAGATATGGCTCTGTCTTCTTCCTTACACATCAAGAGTTGGGTCTGATACCACCTCTCTGATGACCACTTTCTTCCAGAAAGCTATTTCTGCCTGGAGCCTTGTTTTGTGGCACCTTTTGGATGTAGGTTCCAGGACTTGGACTTGGCACCTGGTGGGGTTGGGTTGCTAGGCAACTGGCTGTGTCTTTGAAGCTAAACTGTAGGGGTGTGTCACTGGGTGCTAGAGTCCCAGAGGTAAGGGGTGGGCCAGAATGGACCAACCTATGTGCTGTGCTGGGATGTGGGATCCTTGGTGGTGGAATGTGCCCAATATAGCTGATCCTGATCCTGGCAGGTGTGCATGACAGCTGGGTGGTATCTGATTGTGGGGTCCTTGGAGGTGTCTGGTGCAACTGCTGTGGCAGGACCAGAGTCCTGGGCACACACAGGTTTGGTGTGAGGTCTGCTCAGGCTTCTTCTCACTCCTTAAATTGAAATGAATTCTTAGCCTGAAATCTCTAACTGTTTGTTCCTCTTTGGGCCTTTGCTGTTGGATTGGGAAGTTTTGTTCCATCCCTTATTTGATTTGGGGTGTTGTCAGGAAAGTTGAGTTCAGAAGTTAAATCCCTACACTATCAGTGTCCCTTAAGAATTCCAGCTCCTCATGAGCTAATAGGAGATTATCAATATGAATGACCAATGGGTACAATAAATGGTATTAAATTAGTTTTTCGTACCAACTATATCACAATGTTAAATTCCACCTATGAAACAAATGGTAATGCTAGTCATTACTTCAGTGACAATAGTATTTAAATATCACCTATGTCAGGCTTCAAAGCATACACTGGTTATTGGGTTTGGCATTCATGGCAGTAATGATTAAACAGCATTAATTATGGGAGGTCAAATGGTATAAACTAATTAGAAGCCTGAGAGAGAAGGGAATGTAAGAGGGAGTTAGAGAGAAGGTTATAATATCTGAATGTGAACAGAAAGAAAGTAGAGGGGTAAAGGATTTGCTGGAAAAAATACTGGTGGAAGAAGAGACAGAGGTAGAAAAATAGAGGAAGAGCAAAAGATATATTAATAGGATTTGGGTGCTAGCATAAGAAAGGGTAGAAGCAAGTACAGGAAAATTTTGCAGGTGGGGCACAATACACTTCAAATACTAAATGAACTGATCAAAATCTCACCCCTTAGCAGGAGGACAAGGATAGACATTCATATTGAAGACAATGGTCAAGGAATGAAGGGAATATGAAGAGAATATGAAGAGAAGAAACAATAGGGAAAAAGAAGAAGAAGAAAAATTAAAAAAAACAGGAAAAAATAACTGAAAAACCACAACAAAGACAAAAATGAAACAAACAAATAAAAAAAAGAGCTAGTATTTCTATATGTCCATGAACCATTTAACTTCTCTTCTCCAGCTGGCACTCAAATACACACCAAAAACAGGAAAGAAAGAAAAAAGAGTTTTTAAAATTGTTAATGAAAACTTGGAACTAAGATCACTGAGGTAGTCTTTCTACACGTTGTGAGCAGATGTTCACTATCTGCCTTTTGTTAGCAGGGTCTCTGAGTCTGGAATTATGTGATCACAATCAGAGGACTAGATGTCTTAAGACTCCTGGGCTTTCTGGGTAGAGATTTCCATGAAGAGATAAGATTAAGGAATGCCCTGTGGCCTGGTCTTTGCCAGCCTCCCTGGGAATCTGAAACTCAGGAGTCTTAAGACTTTTTATGCACAGGGGGTTGGAATGCTTTCAATGCTCCCTCTGCTGGTTGCACTCCCAGTCCCTACATCCCTCCAGGATTTTTGAGCTCAGACTGAGGTCTCTCTTAATGCTCCTGTTCCACTTTAGCTTATCACAAGAGCCTTCCAGCTGGGGCTGGGAGTTTACAGGGCTGAGCACTGCTCCCCTGTACTCCACAAACCTGAATCCCCCAAGCTAAGTGAGGACTGACCTGTCTCACACCTCCTCTTCCTGGTTCAGCCTCTGAACTGTCTCCTGGAACAATTGTGGAGTAGCCTGCTCTGAACTACTAACTCACTCCCACCAGGCAGTCTGTTCCAAAAGACTTCCAATTTTCACTTTGGCAGGCAGGTAAGAGACACTGTTCTCCCCTTACACAGAGTAGGTACAGTTTGTTTTTTGGTATCTCTAGTTGAGCCCAATGCACGGTTCCTTATAAAGCTCAGCTTCTCTTCAGAAGATCAGATCGCACATTCTGGTTCAACCCCTCCACCACTCCCTTGCTGATTGTGAGCAATGGTGGTTGCAATTGCAGCTGCCATATCCCAGCTAGGATGGATATAATCCCTCTTTTCCACTTGCTGCACCCAAATCTTTGATCCTCCAAAAATCTTCCCTAACTAGTGCTATGTTCTAGTAATGATTTTCCCCAAAATGCACCTCGCACTGATGGAGCTGTCCTGGAGTTTTTTGATCCAGTCATGGAGTCAAAGGAGAAGCAGCCTTCCTGCAGCTCACTGCCTTGGAATCCAACCTCTTGACTTTTGACTGATAGCAGGTGATATGAGACTTTCAAGTCCTCCCAGTCATGGCCAATCTAGGTCACTTTGGCCCTTGCTGACCTGTTCTAATTGGTTTCTTAATCATGTATTCTTACAGTTTTTCTGGTTTGGGAGAATTATCCTTATCTCCCTGAATTTCAGGATCTGGTCATAAAAATTTCCACCCTCAGGGTAATTTTGGTTCCTCCTATCAACATTATTTTGGATTCCCATTTCCCCTGCAGACAATAGTACCTTGCTGAGAATGTGACACATGCTGTCTACATAGGCTAGGGAGGCTCCCCTTCAGATAACAAGCTTTTTGGGGGGATGTGACATATCCTCTTGTAGGCTATGCAGGGTTGCAGGCAACTTGGAAAAGAAAGCATGTGGGGTCAGCACAATAGCCCCTTTTATAGATTTTCTTAACCTCTTGCTCCCACCATTTCCATCTGTCTGTCCCCTAACAGGTTCAGGATCATTGAGGCTTTTGCTTTTTTGTTTTGTTTTGTTAGCCACTGTACCATACATATCCAGCCCATTTTTAAATTTTGAGACAGGGTCTCACCAAGCTGCTTAGGGTCTCACTCAGTTGCTGAGGCTGGCCTTTGTAAGGAAGGAAGCAAATGAAGTGTAAGATTTGTTTTCTTTTCTATCAAAGTTAAACCTGTAATACAGCATAGGTATATTGATTGTAACTTATGTTTGAAGCCATCTTAGGTCAGGGAACCATGTGGCCTGAAAGAAGCCATTTTTAAGATTCCCTAACAGATATCTCATTACAACTGTAGCCCTCCCCTTTGCCTACCTTAATTTTGGAATTAGCCAATCATGTAGATTGTATCTCTGAGCTCCTCCAATCAGAGTGAAGGGCAGCATTGGATCAGGTTAGCAAGAAGAGCAAATGGATCGCCCACCCAGATGCACTAGCTGGCTAAATTCCATAGCACATCCTTCTGCAGAAGTGAAGTTTGCCTTGCCCACTCACTTCTGATCATGTGTTTGATTCTCTTACAGTACTTTGGTGTTTCTAACAAATTTATTTTTTAACAATTTGGCACCTGTCCTGGGGATCCATATGTTACTAAGGGGTTACAGGGGCCATCCCCTCCTCAGAGGAGAAGCATCCAGCAGTGACCTCAGAGCAGGAGAGGGAATTGCAATCCCTGAGGCTGTCAGAGGACACAAAATCTGGAAGGGATCAGCAATACAGGTGATGGGCTTAAACCATTGCACGCAAACCAAGGTATGAATATCTATTCTCAGACTTGACCAAAAAAGTAGTACTTTGGTTGGTTGGGGCATCCCCAGGATTTTTGTGAGGTGTAACTGAAACACAAGTGCAAGAAATCCCCAGAAAGAAGACAGGGGGTGTTCAGACACTATTCAGAAACACAAGGCACAGCCAAGGAAGTGGGATAGAAAGTATGAAAGAAATTCTCAGTAAGTGAGATTGAGCATACAGGGCCCCAGGGTGTACAAGAAACTTCCCCAAAAGGGAGGTGAATAACCAGGGAGAAATTTAATTACAGGAACCTATTTTTAAAAAGTGGAATAAAAATCCTAGGCCTAGGGGCAAGAAAAAATGATGGAAGTGATGTGGGGGTTTTGAGATCAGGCCAGATTCTTTGTTCCCACTGGCAAATGGAGTCTGGGCTGACAGCAGAATTCTGTGGCCAAAGTAGCCCATTTCAAGTGTTTGCAGCTATTCCCAGTTAAAACTGGAAATTTGGGCTGGCTGCAGGTTTCTGTAGCGGAAATAGTGTTAACAACGATCCAGTTAAGACCTGGGTTTTTTCCCACCGTTGAGCAGTGCATTGCAGCTCTTGGTGTGGAAGTACACCCCAGGATTTCAGCATCAATCTTTTTCTGAGTTCTTGTCTAGTGAATTTGAAGAATAAAATCCATGGACAACTACAGAAGGGAAGAGTAAAAGGAGTAGGATTTATTTAAGGCAGGAGAGCAGAGTCTCCACAAGGCAGAGGGGTACCTGGAAGCAGACGGATACTGTCTGACGGGTGTTAGGCCAGGGATTATATTAGTTTCAGGAATGAGCTTTGATTAAGATTCATGTAAAGCAGGCATTGAGAAAAGAACCAATGTCATTGGTTAAGCTATGTAAATCAGGCATTGAAATTAAGCACCAAAACCACTGGTTAAAATCTATGCAAAACAGGCAGTAAATCTTTCCTAGTTCCCATCTGTGTCCACCCCTACTTCTTAGTTTTCCTCCCTCTGGGACAAAGGAGTTGCTCCCGCAGGTGAGCCTCATGGTCTTTTGCATTTGGAGGCCCTGAGAATTCCTGTTAGTTGCTGTCTACTGGTCAGCCTCTAGGTGTGGTTGAATGGGGCCCATGGTCCTGACTACCTAGCCATTTTACAATGTCAACTTCTTTACCCTGAGAACTTTTTCCTGAGGACTAAGCTGATCCAAACGTACACTCTAGTCTAATAAAGATGCTCCATATGCTTCTTAACTACAATAATTATGGCCATATCATTTTTTTTAATCTGGAACTTCTGTTTTTCTTTTTTTCACTCATGAATGGTCAATTCACATTTGAACTTGAGTATCTAAACTAATATTTATGTTTTCCAATCAGTCTTTATCTAACTAGAGTTTTATTTAGCCCTCTGGGTTTTTTTCCAGTTATCATTTATTCAGAGGCCAATTTTCAAGGGTTAACTCTCAAATACATTGAGAAAAAAGTCTGTGATAAGGACTATTTTAATTTCCAAATACTTAAATCTAATAGAGACCTGCTAAAAGGCTACAAGACCTATTTTATGTTACGTGTATTTTGTGATGTTCCTCATAGTATTAAAATTGACATATAGATAAATGAGCACTCATACATTACATTTTAAAATAGGGGAATGGATTACATGACTTTTAGTTCACATGACTTAAACATTTTTAAAAATTTAATTTAAATTGATTAAACAGATAAGAATAAAGATGCTTCTGAAATTGCTAACCCACACGTTTTTCTAGGTGACAATATTGAAAGCACTGCCTTGTTCCTGGGACCAAGGGAAAAGGGGAAATTCATTGTTTCAATTGTAGTTTTAACATAACTAGGATTAATCTTCACAAATGAGTTTCCTAGAGAACACATCTAAATAATGTGCAAAGTTGAAATACTTAAATATCAACTACTAAGTTTATATTTAAGTACTATTGACTTCTTGAATTCCATAAGGCAACATGTATTTGGGTCTATTAAATGTATTTTTATAAATTGGTAAATGGAAAAAATGGGTTGGGGGAGTTTAAGATTGCTACCCCCACCACCATTTTCCTGGAATGTTTGGCTCCTGAGTATGATCTTTATATTTTTTTTTAATTTTTTATTTTGAGCAACCTAACAAGATTTTAACAAAATAATATAAAATAAATAATATAAAATAAAATAAATAGAGACTTCTCACCAGAGGACATTGATCAAGCCAATGAATACATGAGAAAGTGCTCTAAATCATTAGCAATCAGAGAAATCCAAATGAAAACCACATTAAGATATCACCTTACACCAGTCAGAATGGCAAAGATGAAGAAAATAAACAACAATAGATGCTGGAGGGGATGTGGAGAGATAGGCACCCTAACACACTGTTGGTGGAGCTGCAAACTGGTACAGCCCCTCTGGAAAGCAGTATGGAGAATCCTTAAAAAATTAGGGATGACTCCACCATACAACCCTGCTATTCCACTCCTGGGAATCTTTCCAAGGGATTTAGAATCAGCAAATTACAGTGACACAGCAATATCGATGTTCATGGCAGCACAATTTACTATTGCTAGGCTATGGAAACAACCCCGGTGTCCCTCACTGGAAGAATGGATTCAAAAACTGTGGTACATTTATACCATGGAATATTACACAGCGATTAGAAACAATGATATTGCAGCCTTCGAGGGTAAATGGATGGTTATGGAAGAGATCATGATGAGTAAAATCAGCTTAACCCAGAGATCTAAGGGTCGATTGTCTCCACTCATCTGTGGAGGTGGGGTCTAGACTCTGGACAATGAGAAAGTTGGTCTAGTAGCATGAGTTAAATTCAGATAAGATGTAATGCTTTACAATCTAATACTTTTTTTAGAGTTATAATGGGAAGGGGAAGGGAGGGATAAGGGAGGGTAATTGGGGGGGCACTCCTGGGGATAATTGCAATATCCAAAATATATGCATATTTTATACACATTTTATATTATTTTGTTAAAATCTTGTTAGGTTGCTCAAAATAAAAAATTGATCTTTACATTTGTAAGGGCCTCTTGCCTGATAATTGGCTAGCCTATTTTGTGGGGGATGGAAGCTTCTGTCTGCAGAGGACTTCACAATGAATTTCAACACTTTTAATTTGTGACTTGGGGACAAGAATGGTAATCCTTTTATAGTCTGGTAAAATGTCCCATTTAGCCAGGGAGTTATCCATCACTGGGACAAAGCAATTCTTGCTGCAGCATAAACAACTACACCCAGAGAAGAACAAACAGAAACTAAAACCAACCTTTGTTTTGTTGGCAGCCTCTGCAAAGAGATGTTCTAGGAAGCCTACAGAACAGGATGGAAAGGGCTGCCTCCATTGAATATCAACATGCCTAGCATAAGAAAAAACGGCTCAAAAGGAGTTTCTGTGTGTAACTGACAGTAGGGAACTCAAGTTTGATAGCATTGTGATAGTAAAGGAGACATTTTATATGATAAAGTAATATTCTTATGCTAGAGACCAAAATAAAAGAGAAGACAAATCTAAGAATATAAACAAGTTGTAAAATGTGTAAGCTACACAAGGTTTAAGAAAGGTAAGTCTAAAATGGTTTATGTACAAGATTAAATTGGGCATAAATAATGCCATTGATTAAAGTTACTTGAATTTTAATGTTCTGATAGAAAACAGTCTAAACGGTGATCTATTTTATCTATCAAGATAATTTTCCTGTGTCTGTTAGGTTTTATTTCTTAAGAAAGCTAAATCATAAAGGAGTTAGAGTTTGTACAGCTCTAGTTAAACAAACACAGTTATTTTAGGTTATTTCCCTAAACTGTGAGTTCTAAATTTTTCTTTAAAGGTTAAACTTGATTCACATAAGAGTATCAGCATAATTGTGATGCTTACCATTACTGGCTTCTTTGTATATTAGATGTATTCATGTTCTTCTAATATATAAATCTTTTAAAATGAAAAGCTTAGAAGAGTACTTTACTAAGCTAACATTCTCCAAACTAATAGTCTCTTTCAGGCTTACATAAAAATAACAATTTTAGTTGGGGATTTATTTATGTCATTTTATGTTTTATAACTGAATAAAGGTAACCTGTTATCAATAAGCTATGTATATAAAATTTTGTGTTATTTTTTACATTGGGATAAAAGTTGAAATGTACTTTAAAAGGTAATGAGGAGAGCCTGTTTTATTTAAAGGTTTACAATATGGCACATTAAAACATTTGCCACCTTTTATTTCCACAAAAAGAAAGTTAAGAGCTCTCTTAGTTTTTGTTTGGTTCATGTTTCAGATATAATATATATTGTATTATTTGTTAAGAGCCCCACTTCCCTGAAAAGATATAGGATTATCTCCATACAAACTATCATATGGGTTACTAAATTTAGGAAAAACAATAATTTTCTCCACCTTTGAAACAAAGGATAAGTTTCTTAGAAACTATACATGTATTAGGTCTCTCCTACGTTATCATCTCTGAGATTGCAGGACCTCCGGCAGAGACATCATCTCTAGAATTCTCTGCACACCAACATCAGATGACTGTTAGGTTGACTGGGGGCAGGGCTTTAGCCAGACCATGCAGCCATAAGACCTTGGCAGCTGGCTGGTGGCATGGCTTCAGCCAAGATACGAGGCCATGGTGGCTGGCTAAAGGGCATGGTGTGGGGCAGCTTGCCCGTGAAAAGAACCACCAGTCAAGACGCTGGCAGACAAACACCTGATGATTGATGGATCCACCAGCCAATCTCTGAAAGGCCAACCCCATCAACTCCTCCCATTTCCCTAAACTATAAATACAGCTGCCCAGTGGAGGTCCAGTGCCATTTCTCCTGCAGGCCACTTCACTTGCCCGTTAGTCATTTCCCTTGCTCACTCTGGCAGCATAGGTGAATTTGGCCTGGATTCCCCAATCCCAATAAAGGGTTTTGCTCATCACTTCTTAGGTCTGCCTACCTTTGAGCATCCGCGTCTGGATTTATACCCGTGGTTTCTGATTTTTACAATGACCACATTCTGATCCAGTTTTGGAAGGAAAATAAGCTGGATCCTGCTTGGGATGTGTCCTACCAAGTCCTGCTCAAGACTGACACAGCTGTTTGGCCTGCAAAACAATGTTGGACTCACTACACATGAGTAAAGGGAAACTCAACTTCTAATAGGAGGAAAAAATGGACCTCAGCCCAAAATCCAAATTCCACCAAACTAACTTTAAAAGGACTGTAATAGTGTTCATGATGATATGGGAAATCACATCTTATAAGTTGATTATTAATGTAACCCAGACCACCTCCCCTCTGTTGGTTAAATTTTATGCCTGTCACGTGCTCCCTTGTAGAAATCAGGAGCAATTGTTTGGGACGAACAAATATTATTGTCCTGTATGGTCTGCAGAAATTAATCTCTGGAAATCTAATAATGATGTCACCAAAGTTACCTTAGAAGGAAAAGATTTACAATAAATTCTTAAAGTGGGAATTGGGCATAATGAGGCAAATGCCTGGATGGAAGAGATTAACTATTCTGCTTGTGCACTAAATAAAAGCAGCTATTATGGGTATGCAACAGGAAGGCCGGAAGCTTAAGAGATCCCATTCCTGTTTGGATGGACCTCAGACCCCAGGGGCATGAGCTGCATGGTGTCCCTCTTTCAGGAAAGCATGCCCTGGGAAAATAACTCTTGAAAGACCCTGTCATCGTTATTCCTTGCAGCTGTGGGCCTAAGGCAAGAGCCCCCAAAGATCATCTGACTTCCTGCCCATACAGACAATTACACCTCATGCCTCTGGGGCATAAGTGGGTGGGGGATTGGTCTTCTTGGGAAATATATCTGGATGCAATGAAAGCCAGTCCTTTGAGGAGATACCTAATCAAATAGCACTTGCTGTACCTGAGCCAAAGCCTGGTGGTATTGCGGAAGGCCATTACTTGAGACCTTACCTGCTAGTTGGAGTGAAACCTGTACTTCGCTTCAATCAGCTATCCCTTAAACCCTGGCATTTCTCAGAGCAAATCAATCCCAGCTCTCTGGGAAAGAGAGGGATCTCTTTTCCCCAAGGTCATTTGATCCCATATTGATATAGATATAATTGGAATTCCTTCAAAAATTCCTAATGAGTTCAAAGCTAGGAATCAGCAGCAAGTTTTCAATAGTTTTTTTTTTTGATGGTCTATGATAAATGAAACCACGGATTGGATTAATTACATTGATTATAGTCAACAAAAGGTTATTAATTATGAGAGGCTCTCAAGGTATTTGCAGAAAAATCTGATGTTTTTAATGGAATGATATGGGAAGAATTAATCATGTTTATTATTATCCCATTACATTGGGAGTTGTTTTGGGAGACATGACTATAATTAGATATCACATAGTTCCATATATGGAAAGTCTCTATCTAAGATTGATGGATATGACTCTCACTAAATAAACTTCACTCTCATATCAAAATAATCCTCCTATATTAGATGCAGTTGAACATGAGTGTCAAAAGATGTTATCCAAATTTGAAGAGTTTATATGGATCATATAAAAGGGGGAAATTGTAAGATTTAAGTTTTCGTTTCTATCAATGTTAAACCTGTAATACAATGTAGACATATTTACTGTAATTTAAGTTTGAAGCCTGTAGGTCAGGGAACCTTATGGCCAAAAAGAAGCCATTTTTAAGATTCCCTGATAGATATCCTATTACAACTTTAGCCCTCCCCTTTGCACCTCAATTTTAAAATTGACCAATTGTGCAGATTGTATCCCTGAGCTCCTCCAATCAGAGTGAAGGGCAGCATTGCGGCAGATTAACAATAAGAGCAGGTGGATTGCCCACCCAGTTGAGTTTGTTGGCTAAATCTGGTATCACACCCAGAAGTGAAGTTTGCCTTGTCCATCCCCTTCTGGGCCCATGTTTGATTTTCTTATGGAATCTCCGTATTTCTGACAGAAGGAAACAGAAGAGAGGCAGCTCAACAGTAACACAGGTTTATTCAGGACAAACCAGCAGAGGGGTGCCCAGTGGAGTTTGAGATCTGTCTTTCGCTTACAGCAAGGGGTAAACGTAAGGATGTGAGTGGGAGGGGAGATTAGGCCATTGCTAGGGCATTGTCAGGGAAGAGTCCTTTTTTTATGATGACGGGAGTGTTTGAGGTTTCTTTCCATGATGGTTTATTGTCAGGGGCAGGTGAGACAGAGTAATCATAAGGTGACTCTTATTCTAAAATGATGAATTGTTTCAAAATGGCGTTGCCTAGGGCAAGTTCTACCTAACAACCTTGAATTTTCGATTCTCCTCCCTCAGCCTCCTGAGCCTTTGGGATTAGACAGGTGCCACCGCACTGGCTCCTTGAGTTTTGACAATATTGAATTCTTCATGGTATCAACCATCTAGTTTCTAGGGCTTCTACTGCTTTCACTCTTCTCTCTAAACTACAATTTTCCCCTTGTTCTTTTTTGTATAAATGGAGCAAGATGCAATTACGAAATACGTCAGTGTCCTCTCTGACCTAAACATCTTAATATTTTTTCCTGGACTACAATGTTCTAAATTTTTCCTCTTCGGATCTCTTGAGTTGCAGCATAAAATAGATTTGGGGATGCTATTTAAAATGCCTGCTCTCATCTATTTTCTATGAGTCTCTGCAATTCTAATGCCTTCTTTTATCTGTTCTACCATCTTCCTGTAATCTACATACTGTTACCTTTCTTTTTTTTTTCTTTTTTTTTCCATTTTCTTATTTTCTTTTTTCATTTTTTTTTATTTTATTATTGAACAACCTTACAAGATTTTAACAAAATAATATAAAATGTGTATATAATGTGTAAATATTCTGGATATTGCAATTATCCCCAGGAGTGCCCCCCCCCCAATTACCCTCCCTTATCCCTCCCTTCCCTTTCCCTTTATAACTCTAAAAAAAGGTATTAATTGTAAAGCATTACATCTTATCTGGATTTAACTCCTGTTACTAGACCAACTTTCTCATTGTCCAGGGTCTAGTCCCCACCTCCACCTATGAGTGGAGACAATCGACCCTTAGATCTCTGGGTTAAGCTGATTTTATGCTGTTACCTTTCTAATTGAAAAAAGTTACTCTTAGGAGGTTGAATGACTGCTTGTGAAGCTCAATCAGTAAAAATGTTTGCAGATTTCAGTGCTTCTGCCGATGAGTGCTTACTTAGCAGGCGATTTGAGAATTGGAGAGGTTAAAGAGCTCCTTTCATTTGAGAGGAAAATGTGAGAGGGAAAGAGGGAGAAGATGCCAATGCTAATCTGGTCTTTCGAATTTACCCCCTTCATTTATTTCCATTAAAAAAGATAATTACACGAAAACAAGATTTTTTTTCTCCCCCTTAAGGGCACACCTGTTCTTTTGGTGACATATAACTTAAAAAGACATCTGCTATATCCAGAGCAGCCTGGGATAATGTTTCCTATGGTAACAAGAGGAAAAATAAATAAATAAAGCCAGATACACAATTCTTCTAAGAAAAAAAAAAAGCTAGTTTTCAACAAACCCTTGTATTGTATTCAGTTATTTATATTTGATGTTCAATATTTTATTGTTCAATATTTTATTCATTTATGGAAAGGAGAAAATAGCTATCTGATGTTCCTAAGAAAATAGTGAAATAAGTTACTGCTGTAACCCAATATAAATAACAAAGTGGTCTGATCAAGGCTCAGTTCAGAGAGCAGATTGTCTTGGGAGAACAAAACTTTTGTCTATATACCAACTTGGAGGTATATGGCTTTTCATGTTTATCTCTTACCTAATGAAGGGACTATTTATGTATTTAATACTGGGAATTGAACTCAGAATTGCTTTATTACTGAGCTACATCCCCTAACCCTTTTTATTTTTTATTTTAAGACAGGGTGTCTCACTAAATTGCTAAGGGTCCTAAATTGCCCAGACTGCCCGTGAATCTGCAATGCTCCTGGCTCAGCCCCTTGAGTTACTGGAATTACCAGTAACTGCCACCACGCCCAGCTGAAGGGCTATTTAAATACTCCAGTCTCTATTTTTTATATATACAATGATAACTAAAACATTTTTTCTCCAGTTTTCAACTTCAAGTATAAGTAAAGGTAGCAATGTTACTCAAGGGAAAGTGTACTATTTGCAAAACAGCACACGGTGCTGTCGATTAGCAATTGCAGTTGTTTGGCGGTCCAATTTTTATTTTAGGCATTTCTGCCAAGATACAGGAATTTTCTTTTCCTTGTTGTATCCCATCTCAATATTTTCTCTTTATTTCTTCAAGTGAAATTTTATTATTATTATTAATTATTATTATTTTGGTACTGGGGACTGAACTCAGGGGTACTTTACCACAGAGGTAAATCCTGAGCCCCCACTCCTTTTATTTATTTATTTATTTATTTATTTATTTTTTGAGAGAGGGTCCTGCTAAGTTGCTGAGGCTGACTCTGAACTTCTGATCCTCCTGCCGCAGCCTCTTTAGTTGCTGGGATTAAAGGCATATGCCATGATACCTGGCTCAAGGAAAATTTTTAAAAAGAGCCTATTTCCTGTAGTTTAAATGAGTTCTAGGGTTTGAAGATGTTATTTTTTACTTATTTGTTGGGTTCAGGAGTAGAATGTACAAGAAAATAAAGAAAAAGGGAAAACCAAGATTCACTACTCTTGTACATGGGTTGGTAAAAGAGAAAAGAAAAATAGTGGAGAACCTTTAATTTATAATTACTTAGACATGTCATTTATCTGATCAACAGTATTTCAAGTGGAGGAGTTTATTTTTAATTATATGTTTTATAATCATGATCTCAGTCTTCTTTATGGGAACTTGGAATTTTGTCAATTTGTCGAACTCAGAGAAATTCACTACACATTAAATTATTTTGGAGTAAACTAATTATTCCAAAGTACCTGATTCTTTAGCAGGCACTATATCCACATCCATGGATATGGTGTCATCTAATATTGCATGAGTATTTGTTTAATATTGCATACTTCATACCAATCATCTGGTTAAACTTTTTTGGTGGCAGTTCAGAAGAAGGAGAGTATTTGGACTAAGTAATAGTTCAAAGTATCATTTTATACAATGATCTACTGTGTCAAAGTTAAAAAAAAAGGCTTAGTGTATATCTTTCAAAATATGTAAATAATTCTATGTGCTTTTGACAGTCCTTTAATATTTTTGACTGTTGATAATAAATTTTGCATCCTATGGGAAATATGGGGTTATATACTTTCCTGCTTTTCCCTCCTGTAGCTCGCATTATGATAGACATGATATAATTTTCAGGTAGAGACATCTTCCATTTAAAATTTGCGTTCTCTTTTTTGCCCCAAGAGCTCTGTCCTAATATCTCAAATTTCACTTTTAGAGATTAATTTCTTGTGGTCCTGAAGGCTTTTGTGCTACAAGAGTTCTCCATTAAAATGCAAATGCCCCGGGGAGTGCAAACTTCTTAAGCCAGTAATGAGCAACCTGAGGATCCATGTAGCACTAAGATATGGCCAAGATCTAATTCTGCATTAAGAAGATTAAAAAGTTGCCTCCTTGTTGTTATTCAGCAAATAAACCCAAATACTAACATTTTAGTGGATAAAAAGGAGTGCCATTTTCACACTTCCTTTTTTCCAGTCAATAAATTACGTAAAGTATAAGAATATACATGTTAAGATTAGATCATGATGGGTCCTAACAGATGGAAAACAATAAAATCCAAGATATTATATGAAAGTCTTGAAACATGAAAAGCAAATGGATTAGGCTGATTAAACCAGGTAAACCACATCAGCAACATAAACAAATGAAATTCATATGAACATAATCATAGATGCAGAGAAATACCACGCTGGAAGTGAATACACTAAAAAATAATAAAAACAAAAAAGGCTCCTGGAGCAATCCATCAGAGTTACCTATCAGGGAACTCTAATTAAAATGACTGCTGGTTGACCTTTCTCTCCATACATACACAGTGAGCAGTAGTCACGGACGTACTGAAATATTTTATCTCAGGCCGAAATCCAAAAGGTAAAGGAAATATGCTGACTGCCTGGTGAGGGTTCAGACACAAGCTGAGTGAAAACTCCACATCCCTAAGAGAGACACGAGATAAGAGAATCAGCAAAGGCCACTCTGAGAAAAGAAATACACCGAAGTTTTTTGTTGTTGTTTTTTTTTTTTAGCAAGACCCTGTCTCAATTTTTTATTTATTTATTTATTTTTTTGGTTATAGAAAAAAAATTTTTTAAATTAGAAGTATATAGAGATACAGTTGACGGGGAAACATTATCAAAACAATAGCAATCAATATATATATACTTTGTTATCCAGGGGTAATGCCAAAACACGGATGACCATCTTGGGTTTTACCTGTTGCAGTTTCCCCCAAAACTCATGCGTTAAATGGGTAGCTCCACTATGGAAAGCAGTGTGGAGAATCCTCAAAAAATTAAGGATGGAACCACCTTACAACCCAGCTATCCCACTCCTGGGAATTTTCCCAAAAGAGAATCAGCGTATCATAGCAATGTGGCTTCCTCAATGTTTATAGCAGCTCAATTTACTACAGCTAGATTACGGAACCAACCCAGATACCCCTCACTGGACGAGTGGATACAAAAACTTTGGTACATATATACAATGGAATACTACTTGGCCATTAGAGAAGACGATATTATGTCTTTTGAAATCAAATGGATGGAGATGGATAGAATTATGCTTAGTGAAGTCTCCCAATCTCAGAGACTCAAGGGCCGAATGATTTCTCTCATCTGTTGATGCTAGCATATATGGGGAAGCAGTAGGGCAGATGGCTAACCTAACAAAACTTCAAATTGAATGACTTTCAGAGTACTAGGGTGATGGCTCTCTAGGATGCTTGGAGGTGTAGGGAGAGAGATGGGGACGGGGGAGGGTATATGAAGAACTCAGGAGTCTGGAGATTGGGAAGATGGGGGAACCATCCCAGAAGCTGATGTCATTCCTCCACGAGCTACTACAGAATACATCTCTCCTTACTTGACAATGGGGAATCTAAAACGTAATAAAACATCGTGCTTGTGTGCCCAAAGAACAGCATGGGAGCCAAACAACCTGATTGCACATCCAGAACCAACCTGAGCCCTTTCTTTCAAGGTAGGAATCTGTAGAAGAAAAGAATGGAAGAAATTCAGGGAAACCCCATATTATAGACTCATTAATCCAATTTATGTGGACATGAACCAACCACCAAGAGCCATCATTCCTTTGGTAAAAAGAACTCCACAAAATAAAGGGAACAAAATAAACCAAAAGAAAGACTGGTCCTTCTGGAAGTGGTGGCACCTGCCTGTAATACCAGCAACTCCAGAGGCTGAGGTAGGAGGATTCCAAGTTAAAGCCTAACCTCAACAACTTAACGAAACCATGTCTCAAAATGAAAATAAAAAAGGGCTTGGATGTAGCTCAGTGATAAAGCACCCCTGGGTTCAATCTAGATAGATGATAGGTAGATGATAGATAAATAGATAATAAAACATGTCCGAACCCACACAGACCACAGTCCCCTAGAAAATCATAAAAGCAGGTAAGAGTCTCAGCTTGGACATGAAGAATGTTTAGGAAATAGGCAGGAAGAGAATAGAAAACAAGACCAGAGAGGGGCTAAAGCCAAAGTGGGGATCAACTGGAATGAGAATTCAGATGCTGACTTTCTTCTATTACCAAATTTTAGCTTTAAAATAATCAAGAATGAAAAATAAAATAATCAAGAAGGAACTTTGGGTTAAAAGCCCCCAATGTTTTTAATGACTAGTCCTTCCTTGCTTATCAAAGAAAGAAACGAGCACTTTTTTTCCTGACCTTATATTCAGCAAACTTCTGTTTTTGGGTGGACAGATCCATTCTTTGAAAAATACATTAAAAGACTTGTTTGGGATTGCAATCCTAATGCTGGCCCAGTATATTCATCTTGTTTTGAATCATAGTATAATGAATAATTCTGGTGGTAATGACTGAACCTCTGTATTTATAGAAAACTGACATTTCTTGAAAATGAAATGTTCCTGTTTCTATGTCAATGCAGCGCTGCATTTAGGCGCAGTGGCTTCTGTTCATTTTAATTTCGCTATCTTATTTAAATCAAAAGATGATATCACCAATTTTTACCCTGCACCACCCCCTCCTTGAAACTGCTGCACATTCTCTGCAGGGTCTTTGCTCTTGCTCGGAGACTGTTTTCCATCCCTTCTGTCTCTCACTCAACAGGCTTATTTTGTACTTAACGGATTATAAGATTATGAATATCTTCTGATCAAATAAACTTTGTACATCGAACTCAAAGTGGGCTAAATGTGTGTATTTTATCACCTCCTCTCCTACTCGCATGCAACGCAAGCATTTGGAACAGTTCCCTTCTTGACATGGGTCTTGCCAGTGTTTTCTGTTCCTGGCAGGATATAAACTCTGACAGAGAAGAGGCCATCTCTCCTTTTAGGATAATTTCTGTCTTAGTCAACTCAGATTGCCATGGATAAAAAAAATGATAAGCCAGGAGCAGCTGTGCATGCCTGTAATTCCAGGAATTTGGGAGGCCAAGGAAGGAGGATCACAAGTTTGAGATCAGTCTCTGTGACTTGATGAGACCCTGTCTCAAAAAACAAACAAAAAAGGGTTGAAGCTATAACTCAGTGGTAAAGCTTTCCTGGGTTCAATCCCCAATGCCAAACACTATAGTCTGAGTAGCTTCAACAACATGAACTTATTTTCTCACAGTTCCAGAGGCTGGAGAGTCCAAGATCAAGATGCCAGGGTGGATTAGTTTCCTGGCTTGCAAGAAGTCCCTTCCTGCCCCAAATGGCCTTTCCTTCATGCCTGTGCATGGACAACATTTTCTCTTTCTTCCTTCCAAATTACCAGTTTTGTCTGTTTAGGACCCCACCCTTATGACCTTGGTTAGCCTGGATTCACCTATAAAAACCCTATCTCCAAATACAATCACATTAGGGATTAGGATTTCAACATATAAATTTTGAGGAGGGAGGACTGAACTGTGTCCCAGTAGCAATTTCTATCTCTAAAGCTTTGCACACTGAGCCCCACAAATGTAAGGATTTTACAAATAACTTTTTGAGCCTTTTGTTCTTGTATAGGAGCATTTGTGTTTGGAAGAGAGGGACTGAATTTATTCAAATCCCTCCCTTTTTCTGAACATTACACAAAATTCATTCTGAGATTATTTCATTGTCTTATTTTTAATATTTTTTAGTACTATGAATATGCCCTCACTTTTCTGACTCCAGCTTCTAAAGCACATTTCTATATTTCCTCATTGAGAAATTAATCATCTACTGCTTTGTGACCATTGCATTGAACTCTCTCATTCTGGTTTGTGGTTTCTTTCTTTCTTCTGTTCAAACATTTCTTGCCTCTCATAGGTTCTAAGCCATGGTTAGTCAACATGGCTGCCATACTGCCCTGAAATCCCTTAGAGTTCCTAGGAGTAGTGATGTCTTGCATTTAATTATTTACCTTTCTTCTTTTCTTTTTGTTTGCCTCAGTCCACAGGTACCCAGCTAATGCTCATACCTAATTAAGAAAATAATGCAGTGAAAAAATTTTAGATCAAAATATGATCATAATCACTTTTAAAATACTTGTTATTTTTTGAAGGACTGATATGTGCAAAGGACACAATTTATTTTTACAAATCCTCTAGTACAAAATTTCCCAAGGCAGTATTTTATGGAGGACTCTGTCATGGGCAGAGTTTCCTGAAACTGATAGTTAGAATGGATATGGGAGCTTAGGGTCTGTATTAGGTATTGATTGATGTTGTTGTCTGTGAAAGGAAGTGAGTGGGCAACAGGATAGGCAGAGGAGAAAGATGTTCTGTGCCTCAGGTCCAACAGAGCTTCACTACAGTGGTGGGTACAGCGCTTGGGAGCTGTCCTGCACATATCTTAATTATCCTCAGCTCTCTGCTTCTGCTTCCATCATTGATTCAATATGGGATGCTCTAGGAAGGAGGAGCCTTTAGAGAAGCAGCATTCTGTGGCTCAGGCAAACCCTACAGGAGTTGACAGCTGAGGCAGGAGGCCCTTCCTGTTGAGAGGAGCTGGGTAGCACATCTCTGTGTCTTCCACAGTCTCCCCTTAAGCTGCTCAGATCCACTTGGTTTTCACTCAGGAAGCAGCTCCTTTGGTGTTCTTTCTGGGTGAAACTTAGAATAGGAAATTAATTGGACAAACGATAGCCCCGTCACTGTGTATATTTTCAAGGCCACAGAGGATTCTCATTTTCCTTTCCTCTAGTGTTCATCCTAAATCCCCCTCACTAACAGCTACCATCTCTGTTGACATTCACAGACATTCCAATTCTCTATCTGCAAAGCAGCTTCTCAGTGAGACAGTATAAATCTACCAATGAAGCTCAGGCTCACTCCAAAATTTACATTGCAATCATATGAATACTGTGGTCTGAGATAATGCTGTGATTAGAATCACATGTGGGTAAACTGGACACTCTACATCACATCTCCATTGTGAAGAAGAAGTCCTAGTAGGGATTGAATGCCTAGTCATGGACATTAAAGGACCATGCATCCAGAACTTCTCATTATGAGCTAACTTCTGTCAGATCCACCAAGGCACAGGTGAGGCAGGCCCAATATTCCATCATAAGATGGAAGTGGCATGTAATATATCTGGGATGATGCACTTTCATCACAACTGGAGCATGAGAAAAATGGCAACTTGAAGTCCCATGTCACCCACAGGGTGCTCTAAAATTCCTTTTTCAACCAGGTGTGGTGGTGCATATCTGTAATCTTAGCAACTTAGAAGGCTGAAGCAGGGGGATCACAAATTTGAGGCCAGCCTCATCAACTTAGCAAGTCCCTTAGCAATTTAGCAAGATGCTATTTCAGAATAAAAAATCAAAAGAACTGGGGAGGTAACTTGGATGTAGTGATCCTGGGTTCAATCCCCCATACAAAAAAAAAAAAAAAAAAAGGAAAAAAAAAAAAAAAAAACCTCTTTCTCTGCTCACACCTTCAAATCAGGTAATAAAGAAGAAGAAAAGCCCAAAATTTGTTTTGCAGATCTGTTAGCCTGGCCTGCGGGTATAAGCCAAAAATTCATGGCAGCTCACATGAGATTCACTGGCCTTGGAAAAAAAGTGGTAGGGAAAATTATCTGGAAGGGTAGAGTGACACACCTGGTTCTTATCTTGCATAGAAAGAGAAGTAGCTTGAGTTTATAGTACAACCCATGTGATGGTGAAAAACTGGCTTAAGAGCTTGAAAGAAGAAACTTGAAATTTGGAGGACAAGGTCTGAGCTATAAGCGTGTGGAAAAACACGGGAATGAAAATTAAATGGAAGCTTTGTGTCCCATGTTCAAATCCATAAAAGTGTGCCCAGCAAGAAAGATGCTCTAAACAACCCAGTGGACACAATAATTGATCATTGTCCATTATCCAGCCAATCTCAGTCATTGGCCATCCTCAGATTGGCACAATAAGCACACAAATGGAGTGCTAATGGTTGGAGAGACTGAGATTATAAATGTGTCTAATAACATGGGCTTATGTTTACAAAGTCTGATCCAGTTGTTGCTGATGCTGGCTGTCCTTCCAGCCATAGAGACTAGACCTGAGCTCCTGATGTGGCCATATTTATTAATCCAGGAGATTGATGGTTCCTTGGTAGCAAGTAGACTACTTTGGAACACTTCCACCCTGGAAGGAGCAAATGTTTCTTCTGGCAGTAATAGATGCATTTCCAGGTATAGATTTGGTTTACTTTTTTTTTTTTTTTTGAAAGACAGAGAAAGAGAGAATCATTTTTATTTAGTATTTCATGTGGCCTTTATTTCTCCAACATTTAGTTGTGTATGTGATGCTGGGCTTTGAATCTGGATCCTTGCACAGAGCCACCACACCACACTCTAGCCCCTAGGTTTGCTTTTCTGACTATGTCAAAAGTCTACTTTTCGGGGCTGGAGCGGTGGCTCAGTGGTTTCGGCGCTTGCCTGGCAAGCACGAGGACCCGGGTTCAAACCCCAGCACCACGTACACAACTGAGTGTTGGAGCAACTAATGCCATGTGAAAAACTAAATAAAGTTGTTTCTCTCTTTCTGTCTCTCTCACTGTCCCTCTCTCTTTAAAAAAAAAAAAAAAGTCTACTTTTCAGTTGGAAAAGGCTACTTATTTTTTCCAGTAGTATTTTCTTATAATGATAGAGTACCAGGTAAAGTCCTAATCCTGAAGGAAGTATATTCACAGTGAAATATGTCAGAAATGCACCACTTTCCAACAACATGAAGAGTGGTTTCAGAGTCGCAGAAAGATATAATCTCTAGATGAAGCTGAAGCTATTACTCTTTTGATTCTTGGGATGCAATTTTTTTCCCCTCTGTACTAGGAATTGAACCCAGGGGCAATTTTATTTTCTTCATCCCCAGGCCATTTTATTTTCTATTTTAAAATGGTCTCACTGAGTTGCCGGAGTAGGCCTTAAATTTGTGATCCTCCTTCTGTTGCAGCCTCCCCAGTCACTGGGATGACAAGTATGTGCCACCCTGCCCAGTGTGATTTCTATTAATTGGCAATTTCAGCCGAATGAAGCAAACTATTTTTAAAGGTCTTGAAGTACCAGTTTAAAAAAACTTGCCAGTTGTGCTTACCAGATGAATTGGTGTGTATTTTAGTCAGCTTTCTTGCTCTTGCAACTAAAGGACCTGACGAGAATAATTTTAGGAGGAAAAGTTTATTTGGGGACTCATGGTTTCAGAGGTCTGTCCAGATACATCCAGCTCCATGCTTCAGGGTTCCAGGTGAGGCTTATTAGGTTGATTTCAGGTGGCTGGGTGCAGGGCATCAGGAAGGCCATGCCCTCAGGCCATGACTGGCTGGGGACAGGGCAACAGGGAGCCTGTGCCCAAAGAAACAATCAATCAGATCCTGGCAGGCAAGCTCCAATGGCGTCTCACAATCACTTGATTGATGAATCCACCAGCCAATCACCGAAAGGCCATGCCCACCAACTTCCTTTTTCCACCCCAGACTATAAAGTGTCTGCCCATCCTGGGCCAGGCCTTAAGCCATTTTCCCTTGCCCACTTGTCACTTCCCCTTCCTGCTCTCACTATGGCAGCATAGGTGAATTTGGCCTGAGAGTTGCAGATCCCAATAAATAACACCCATGTGTCTGATTCTTATAAAGCTGAACATCATGGTGGAAGTGCAAGGCAGAGGGAGCAGAGAGCTCAAGGGTCACGTCTGGAAACAGAGCAGAGAAAAAAATCCCATGCCAGATACAGAATATATACCCAAAAGCCACGCCTCCCAATAATGCACATCCTCAGCCACACCCTACCAACCTACAGTTGCCAGATTAACTGGCTGATTGGATTAAGGCTTTTATAGTCCAATCATTTCTTCTCATCCTTACTACACTGTCACACAGGAGATTTTGCAGGACACCTCACATACAAACCATAACACTGCATGCTTTCTTCTCTCTCAAGGGATGGATTGAGATGTGAGCCTGGCTATGCTTTTGGGAAGTCAACAAAAATATTTGAAAGAGGAAAGAGGAAGTAAGTAACGGTCTATGCCAACTGTCTCCACTAAGTTCACTATTAGTCTGCATGGATGAGGTTCCCAGTGATGTTGTACTTGAAGTGCTCAAGAAGTTTTGATTATGCCTTGGTCTCTGATTGTGGAAGAGGAAAGAATTGTTTGCTTTCCTTATGAAAAATATTTAGGAGGGAATGCCCTTTTGTTTACTTTCTCTAAGAAAAGTTAAAAAAAAATGTTTCTATGCAAGTAGGAGATAACTGCAAAAGTCTGAATTCATGTAATTATGGGGTCCTCTGCACCTAGCAGCACATAATTTAGATCCCTTTGGCTTTTCTTAAAAGGAAGTGCAAAGGAAAGTCACAGTGGATTCCCACCTCTTATTTAAAGCATTATCCCTTAGGAAAGACAGCGTTCTCCACAAGAAACACTATGGGCATTTGAATAAAACTTTACATCCTGATGCCTCTAACTTGACCTTGTGCAATCTACATAAGGAACTGGCTGAGTATCAATTTTCCAATGAGTAAAATGAACATTGTGTTTAAGAATTAGAGCTATTTTCAAGAGTTAGAGATGTCACCTATGTTAAATACAGTTCCCTTTCCAACAGCCATTGGGCATATAATAAAGGATGGCAGTTGTTTTTGCTGTTGTTGTTGTTGTTACAAACACTTAGGTTACCATTCCTCCTTTTTCCCCAAAAAAATTCTACTACATTTTAAAATCAGACAATTTAAATAACTAGCAATCACCTAGCTCTATTGGCTTCATTATGTGTATTTAAATATTCAAAGTGCTACAATGACAAACACTATTTCCTCTGGCAAAGATCATCTATTGCATTGTGCTGAAATGATAAATAGCTACTGCATACATGACGTCAGTGAAGCTTTTAAACAAATTGCCCTCTTGTAATCACAAAGAGAACACCATCCCTAATGTTATAAGTATTTTTTTTGTTTGTAATTATTTGTAATGGAAATAGTGTAATAGGAGCACTTATGGTGCCTTCCATAAGTGCTAATTAAATTATATGGCAAATACATATGCAATTGATTTAAATGCCTTAAATTCTTTTCAGCATTGTTATGAATAAATGCACATATGCTTACAGAACCTAATGTAGTACTTTATCCCATTATCCTGAGTGGTTTGCTTTCTCTGTCTATGATAAAAAACACACAAGAAAAATAACATGTGGCTATCAAATGCCCAGTGCAGTGAGAAATCAATTACTCCGGGAAGTGCCTTAACAAGGGTTACTAGCTTCTGGGAATACAAATTTTATAATCTCATATGTCCTTATTACTTCTGAAGGTGGTGGAGCTACTAAGAAGAAGAAGCAGGCAAGGAGAAACTGGGTTTGGGAGATGTCAGAAGACATCCATGAAAAGTCATGCTATGCGTAACAACAGACACACATTCTGAGAAATGTGTGTCATTAGGCAATTTCGTCTATACAAGTATTGTAAAATACATTAACACAAACTACAATGACTATATAGGCTACTACCGTATAAGTGATCCATTGTTGACCCAAATGACATTATGCAGCACACAACTGATATTTGTTTCTAAAGCAGGTATGCAGGCCCCATCAGTCTTAACAATGTTTGACTTTACTAAGACATGAGAAGGAATGTAAGCCTGTTTTTCTTAAGACTATTAAGAATAAATCTACATTTCTGTTCTTCCATTTTTCAAGAAAGTATGCTAAAATGATCTTTCCTTTATGGAATAAGAGTAAAAATAGACAGTAATTTTCTGGGGGAGGGTGGCGTTGTTTGCTTGTTTGGTACTGGGAATTGAATCTAAGAGTGCTTTACCACTGAGCTATATCCCCAGTCCTTTTCACGTTTTTATTTTGAGACAGTGTCTCCCCTAGTTGCTGAGGTTGGCATCAAACTCGCAATCTACCTGCCTTAGCCTCTCAACTCAGTGGAATAACAAGCACGTGCCCTCATATCTGGTTCTGTTTTGTTTTATATTCATGCCCTTTTTTGGTCAAATACAGCACTGATAACTTATAACAACTGTTCCCCAGGTTGGGGAGATGTTAAAGTTCTCTGAACTTAAAAAAAAAAAAGAAAAGAAAAGAAAAAAAAAGAAAGTGAGAACCACTGATCTGTTTAACAACTGACTGCCAAGAATCCTTTCTTCTAAATCTCTTAACAGTAAGAATAACCATAAGACAAAATGATATTTGATTCCCTGTTACTGTTATCAAATCATTTAAGGAATTTAACTTACTATGGTGGATGCTCCATGGAAGTAATATATAAATATGAGTGAGGGGTCCATCCTCTAGGAATCAGTCAGTAGTCAGCTTAGTTCACCTTCTCTGGACTTGAGCTCCTTATATGGTGAAAGAGACCCTGTCTTATCAGGTTGTTTCCTAATAAGAATTTAATGATTGTATTAATGGGGATAATTACACTTATGAAGGGTTCAAAAGTTTATGAAATGTTTCTACTCATTGAATTATAGAAAGGAGGATTTGATTATCAAAAGTCAAAAGATATAACTTTTTTTTTCAAAAGAGGTAATTAAAATCTCAAGACAGGAGCAATTATAAAAAACAAAAACAAAAGCCATCTACCTAGTAAGTGACTAGAACCCAGATTTCATATGCAAATTTGAGTACCCTCCTGTGTAGCACAGCTGGTTGGAAAAAACTCCAGTGGGAAAAAACTCTACTCTTCCCAGAGAGAGAGGATTGAAAGACCCTGGGTCTCAACCCTTTTTCCCTCAAAGGTGACAGACTTAACAATTTTGAAAAAGTAAGATCCACCTCTGTAGTCCTCGCTTGAATAGTCCTGTGAGTCGTCCTCTCTTGAATAGTCCTGTGAGTGGTAATGTCACCCACCCTTCACTATCCTTTCCCTACAGCCTTGGATTTGGGTTCCCTAACTCCTTGGCACAACTGCTGCTGCCTCAGATTTCTTTGTTCCTGGTATTTGATCTATGTCCTTTTGATGCCACCGCCATGGCTCCTTGCCATAGATGATTTCATCATTATCACTCAGGGGCAGCACAGTGCTATCCACTGAGTACTTTGTTTAAGACAACTAGATCACAAAGCTCCTCCTGGAGCATATTTGTCAAGCCTTTGGAATTATATTAAAGAAACCATGATGGGTAACTCCACCTAGTGTGACAGTGCTTGCTGACTACCACATCCCTCTTTTGGCCCAAGGGAGCTCAATTCCATCAAGGATAAGTATGGCAAAGAGTGGGGGAGCTGCATCCTACAAGATGGCGAGTTCCATGGCCCCCAAATCCCTCTTCGGCTTTCCATTGATGTGAAGTGTTACACAAATCAATTCAAGGAACAGCCCTGAGCATTCCAAAGCTTCCAGAGATAAACATGCAAACAAAATAGTGACCTTGGATTCTATTCTGAAAAGAAGATTAACACCAGGCCAAAGTTAATGTGCAAGATCTCAAAAGACTAGGAAGCTGAATGATTTAAAGCATCATTTTTGATGTGTGTGCGCATGTGTGTGTGTGCAAGCATGTGTTTTAAGTGCCAGGACTTGAATGTTTCTGCAAGCAGGTTTTTGCATTTTGCACAGTTCTAAGTAGCTCAAAATTGAATTAGTGCAGACTTTAGCAAGCCATCATGAAGAGTATGTATTTAACAGTTTTAAAAGCTTCCTGGAAGACTTAAGAGGGCAGGAGTATTTCAATCACAATCCATTAACCCTATTTCTTATCCATTCAAAATGTCTAAGTATGAAATAATTTTCAAACTCTGCTAATGTGCCTAGAACTGATATAGCATATCATCATTAATTTCCACAATGCATTATGTGGTTGTGTTTTGTGTTTGTGCGCCCAGAAGTGGCAGATCTCACAAATTCAGGATCTCACTCCTGCACAGCCAGAATGTCTGAGGTTTCCATTCTTTAATGGAACAGGAATCCAAGCTATGGGAGTTGATTCCTTTTGTCTACTGTTCTGCGTAGCATGCAGCCTTTTTGACCCAGGAAGTGGCTTTGAGAATAAAACATGCAATGAGCTTGCTTATAACTGTAGCTGTAAAGGGGGTGTGCATGTATGTGCATATTCTAATTTTGACTATTTGCCTTGTTGATTTCACAGAATATTTATTAAACATGTATTACGTGTGACTGGGTGGCAGTAGGTGCCATGGATAACATTTACTGAAAATTTACTGTACTTTCTTTCCTGTGCTAAATAGCTATGGGCATTGTTTCATTAGCTACTCGTAACATTGCTATAATTTAAATAGTGCAGGAATTATTGTCATAACAATTTTACATGAAGGTACTAAGACACAAAGATTTTAAGTAACTTGCCCAAGGATTTATGTTATTAAGTGTGGTTCAAACACAATCCTGTCTGACTGTGAAGCCCACCTTCTTTTCTATTAAACAGAAGAGCCCTGGAGTGACAAAGGGTCAGATCCTTCAAAACAGAAGGCAGTCTGTCAGTCATGTATCAATCTTTTGCTGAATTCTGAATGTCCAGCAACTCTCCTGGGAAGGCACAGGTCCCTCATCAAACAAGAGCCCGGAGCTCCCGAAGTCTTCTCACAGGAGCAGAAGTCAAAAACTGCTGGAATCTATGAGGAACAAAGAAGCTATGCCATTGAAATGACTTCAATTTGGGCAGGAGATGATAGAAAGGGTCATACTACACAACTGAGTGGGTCAGAGGACTTGAAGAATGACATTTTTGGGGCATTGTGTAGAGCTCAAGGTGTATAGTGCTAATCACTACTGAAAAGCATAAGCATTTTATTATTGCTATTCCCAACTGGCTTCAGGCAAAATTACTCACACTCTGTTGTCCGAAAACATTGAGTATATATCTCCGCGTGGGCATTTTTTATATTACAGTAGTTCCTGTCTCTCCCGCTAGTTATGAATGTTCTGGGAATGTGTCCACTGAACTAACATTATTTTTGAAAATTGCCTTTAACAAACATGCTCAATGGTCTTCCCTCAGTGGCATTTTTCAGACCTTTCATGACTATTTTTGCTCTGTCATTGTTGCTCATGTTTTCTGTGTTAAAACTTACTGGGGGAATTAAGAGGTAGGTAGAGCAAAGGGCAGAATAGAGACATTAAAGAGGGGAAAATACAAGCAGTGCCTTTTGAGCTAGCTGGAGATGGCTTAACAGCCACATCTGCTTATGCATGGTCTTTTTTCCTATCGTACTAACAAACACCAACTCCACCATTTCACCTGGTTAGAGCCCTCTGAGAGCATGATTGGCCCCTTGGCTGTCTGTGGGCAAAGGTTCATTCTTATTTGTAACATATTCTATGATTTTAGGCCTGCGTCCACGTCCTTGGGCACTGAAGTGCATAAGGATCTTGCTTGGGTGCCCAATTTTCCTAGGACGTAAAGGAGGAGCAGCCCTGCAGCAGGCAGGATGGGAAGCAGACCCAGAATTCCTCCATCTCCTTGTGCCTAACCATGTTTTCCAAGCCTGTGTTCTCACCCTGAGTGGGGCACAACACAGTTCGCTTTGCTGGGTTCACAAATATTCTAGTAAATTATTTGCTCCATGTCTTAACATTACGATACTCACTAAAGTTAGCCATGAATATGAGCTTTGCATGCAGAGGAATTGTTAAGTAGCAAATGATGACTTTTCCTGGAGGATGTTCTCAATGTGGAGAGTAAATGTGTTGATTTATCAGGTCCAGACATGGTAAAGAAACGCTTTTGGCTATTCTTCTAGATGAATTAGGAGGAGACAACACACATCAGAAGATAAGGTGTCTGTTTTACACTGGGTTCACATTTTTACCCCTTGATCTGCTTCTTGAACTTGGACTTTTTCCACACATCACTGAACTGTGAAAAATAATATTTTGTGTTTGAATTTGAACTCTAGAACCATACAAAATTACTTTCAATTCAGCTTTTCCATGTTTAGCCACTTACCTTTTTAAAGGTAAACTTTCCTTATCTGTAATACAAGACATTCCTGAAACTTACCACAGAGTTTTTAACAAATGCAAAAAATTTGGGGTTTCAATGTTCAGATCCCAACTCAATCCTATCCCTCACTGTCTGTCTTCCATAAGGAACTACCATGTCTTAAAGTGTACACCTACCTAAATTTGAACCTTAGATCCTCAGTTTATATTTTTCCTTTCTAGTGATGAGAAAAGAACAGGCTGAATTGTTCTGAAGATTAAAGTTAAAAACTTTCACATGGGACTGGAGCAGTGGCTCAGCGGCTACAGCACTTGCCTGGTATGCTCAAGGATGCGTGTTCAAACCCCAGTACCATGTATACAACAAGTGTTGGAGCAACGAAAACCAAATGAAAAACTAAATAAAAATTGAAATTGATTTTCTCTTTCTCTTTCTCTCACTGTCCTTCTTTCTTTAAACAAACAACAAACAAACCTTTCACATGAACATCCTAATTTCAGGCTTCTTTGGAAATATTGGAAGCTCTGGCAATACTAACCACTGCTATATCTGCATAGCAACAATTAACACTAGCCCAAAAGGCAGCATGTGCACCCTTCATTTTGACACAGACCCCACACCCATCACGGTGTCCTGGAAAACAGGGCCAAATATAAATTTTCATTTTTCATTAGATTATTGAGGATTGAACACTTTTATTGAATTTCTTTCTTTATGTAAGAACAACTTTTTAAAAGTAGATTTTACTTTTTAAAAACCTTAGTTGAATTTTAACTGGAATTGCATTGAATGGATAGGGTCATTTGGGAATAACTGATATCTTTTTTTTTTTTCTACCAGTGCTTAACCACTGAGCCACAATCCCAGCCCTTTTTATATTTTATTTTGAAATATCTCATTAAGTTACTTAGGGCCTCACTAAATTGCTCAGATGGCTTTGAACTTGTGATCCTTCTGTCTCAGCCTCCAGAGCTGCTGAGATAATAGGCATGTGCCACCACACCTAAAGGAATAATTAATATCTTAACAATAGTGCATTTTCTAACCCATGAATATAGTATCTCTCTACTTTTTAAACCATCTTTAAATTCTCTCAGCATTACTTTATAATTTTTATTAGAGATCTTAACACTATTTTGTTAAATATTTGATATTTTATACACTATTCTAAGAATTTTATTTTTAACTTTTCTAATTATTCATTCATTTATTATTGTCCTTTTTATCCTGTGACATTATCAGATTTATTTACTAATTTTAGTAATTTGGGGATATTTTAAAGTATTTTCTACATGTAAAAAGTTCTTTTTTCTATGTAATCTTTACAGCTTTTCTTGTGTTATTACACTGATGGCAAACTTCAGCATAATAGTGAATACAGTGCTAAGAGTGGATATTGTTACCTTTTCCTTAGAGGAAAGCACTCAATATTTCCAAAGAGCCCCTCTACTAAGTGGAGGAAATTCTTTTTCATTTTCAATTTTCTAAGAATTTATATCATGAATGGGTTTTGTGAAATGTTTTTTTCCTGCTTCTGTCAAGATAATTATCATGATTTCTCCCTATATTCTATTAATGTAAAATGGCTAAGGTTGATTAATGATTAATGTTCAATGATTTTCAATTGTTGCAATTATGTTATTATTAGAAAAAACTGACGAGTGATCATGACTTCTTATGTTTTTACATATTGTTGGATTCAGTTTTCTATTATTTTAAATATTTTATTACATTATGAGGGATGCTGATTTTTAAAATTATATCCTTGGCAGTATGAGGTACAATAAAAATATGAGGAATTATTCCTTTTTGATTTGAAAGAGCTTAAGATCTCTATTATTGTTTCTTTATAATTAGGGGAAATTTACCAATAAAATCAGATAATATTAACATAGAAAGCTGTATTAACAGAAATGTTTTTGATTATGGATTCAATTTCATTACTAAATATAATATTCAGGCTTTCTGTCTTATATTTAGAAGTTTTAGCAAGAAGTTAATTTTCCCATTCCATCTATGTTATTGAAATCACTTCATACAAAGCTATTCATAAAATCTGTATTATCCTTTATGGTTCCAAAATCTGCAGTATCATTCTTTCTTTCATTTCATATTGGAAATCTTCATTTTTCCTCCTTTCTTCTTGCTCAAGCTTATATGGGTTTATCAGTTTCATTAATCTTTTCAAATAACCAAATTTTGTCTTTACTATTTATTTTCCTGTTTTATTGGATTTTTGCTTTTATCTTTTTTCCCTTTAATCTGATAGCTTTGATTTGAATTTCCTTCTTTACCAACTTCCTAATGTATAAGCCTAGATTATTAATTTTAAAGATATTTTCTTTTTTAAAATATGTATTTATAGATATAAATATAGCTAGAAGTGATTAAGCTATACTACAAAATTGCGAAGAGTTATGTTTATGTTATTATTCAGTTTGAATTTTTTATAACTTCCCAAGTGATTTATTCATTGACTCATGAATTATTTAAAAAATGTTTTATAATTTCACGTTATTTCAGAACTTTACTAATATCTTATTGCTGCTAAGTTTTAATTTAATTACATTATGAATAAAGAACTTATTCCATAAGATTTAAATATCTCCAGGTACGTTGCGAGCTCTTTTTCAGTGTGTCCCCTGTATTTGTTGGGGGAGGTATTCAGCACCTGTACATGAGGTCCACTGAATTGATTTACTGTTCAGATCCTCTACTTTATTATGTGGTTTTTTTTTGTCATCTAGTTCAACTAAGATTATTTCACAATTACTGAAAATGCTACCAACTTTTTGCCCAAAAGTGGGTCTTTTCCCCTCAGAATCATGGAACCAATAAACCAGATCGAGCAGTGAAAACAGCCTATTTTTTGCAAAGCACGGGAAAAGTAAGGGACATACTTGCCATTCAACTTCTTAACACATGGAGGTTGGGAAGGTCATACATTTGGTATTGTTTTAGTCAGAAAATTTCACTGCTGCAACCAAAAAACCCTGACAAGAAAAACTTTAGAGGAGGAAAAGTTTATTTGGCACTCATAGTTCCAGAGGTCTCAGGCCAGAGATAGAGGCTCCTTTGCTCTGGGCTCCACATGAGAAATAACATCATGGTGGCAGAATATGATGGAGGAAAGCAGCTCAGGACATGTCACTAGCAAGGAAGGAAGGAAAGCAGGAAGGAAGGAAGGAGAGAGAGAAACAGAGAGAGCTCGCACTCTGCTCATCAAGAACAAATTACATACCATAAAGGCATGCCCACGCAATGGCCCACCACCTCCAGCCACACCCTACCTGCTTACACAGCCTGTTACCTCTCAGTTAATCCTTGTCAGGGGATTAATGCACTGCTTGGGTTAAAACTCTCATAACGCAATCATTTCATCTCTAAACTTGCAGTTTCACACATGAGCTTTTGGGGATACCTCATATCTAAACTCTAACAAGGATCAAAGAACGTTAGAGAGGAAATAGGCTACTAAGGAGGAGGAATATTCATGTCCTTTTTGGAATGTTTAGAGATAGTCTAGGAATTCATTTGTTTACTTGTTCTTTCTAGTCATTGTGATAACAATTGTCAATTGTCCTGGTGCAGGGGTGGGAGTAATGGGGGGGTCATTTAGCATGCAGCTGGGATTGTAATGAAGTTCCAGATTATTTGGCCCTCACCCTGGCAGCCACCTTAGCTCCAAATGGTTTGGTTAACCCACCTGAAGAGAGATGTGGGCATCCTGTCCTGAAAGATAAACAAGATTGAGGCTGGAAAGAAATGTAGCTGGTTATACAGACAATACACCGGTAACAAGATTAGGACATTAAAACCTATGCAATTATGAATTTATTTCTTCCATGGTTCTGTTCATTTTTGCCTTGCAAATGTTTAAGTTATGTTTTAGATGCATGCAAATTAAAAATTATTATACCTTTTCATTGAATTGATCATTTATCATTATGAAAGTTATCTTTATGTATAATATTCATTTTCTTCTTTATGTTATTATAGTGTGGCATATCATTGTCAAAACTCTTTCAGACCATCTATGTCTTTATTATTAAAGTGTTGCTCTTCTTTATATCTATCCAGTCTGAGAGTAGCTAACATTAATTGGAGTGTTTACTTCATTATTTTTTTTTTTGCTTTTTACTTATTTTTATGTATTTTTTATTAAGGAGCTGAGTTTTTGCACAATAATAAATATATAAAGTAACAATATGATATGCATTTGATCCTAAACCATAGTTAACTCACATCACCCACACTCCCAGTCTCTTGATTCTTCTATTTTATACCTCTATAACAAACATAAATGTGTGTGTGTCTCTCTCTCTATATGTGTGTATACATATATATGTATGTATATATATACATACATATATATACTTATATATACATATATGTAAAAGATTGTGAATTTTCCAAAATTAAATGATGGCATAAATTATATTTGATTTGGGGGGATAAAGAGTATGCTACATTGTTGATTGTCTCCTTAGATCCCTCCCTATCTTCTCTCCCACTCCCATCCTCTTGCCTCTCCCCTTCCCCACCACATGTCTATGGTTCCTCTAGGTTGTGTTGCTATGCCCTTAGTGAGTCCAATATATGAGTTTGCCTACCTTTCACCCAAGTCTGGGTTAAGGTTTAGCCTCCACAAATGAGGGAAAAAAAACATTCGACCTTTGACTCTGGGTTTGGCTAACTTTGCTCAGCATGATTTCTTCCATCGCCATCCATTTACCTTCAAATGTTGTATATCATTGTATCTAATAGCTGAGGAGAACTCCATTGTGTGTGTGTGTGTGTGTGTGTGTGTGTGTGTGTATACATATATCAGATCTTTTGGATCCACTCATCCAGTGAGGAGCATCCGGGTTGATTCCATAATTTGGCTTTTGTAAACTGACCTACTATGAACATTGATTTTGCTATGTGGCTGTACTATACTTCATTACTTTTAATGTACTATTGATGTGGTTGGAATTAAGTTTAACAATTTGGTAGTGTCTATTTGTCTTGTATTTTTACCCTATTTTCTTCCTCCTTTACTGTTATTCTTCAGTTAATTCAATCATCCTTTGTAAATTCTATTTTACTCCCAATATTGGCATTTTAAGTTATATCTCTTTATAGCACATTTTAGTAGTTGTATCCTTAACTTATCACAGTTGACCTATAATTAATACTGTACCAATTGATATATCACTATTCATCTTCACACTTAACAAATATTAAGAACCTTACAATAACATAATTCCGTTTCACCCAGTTCTAGCCTATGTGCAATTACAGTTGTCATGTTTTACTTCTACTTGAAATATAAATCACAAAAAGCCATAGTCCTTGAAGATAACTTGTCATGCTTCTTCATGTGTCTGGAATTTTTTTAACAAGACTCTACATCTATCTATCTGTCATCTATCTATCTATCTATCTATCAATCATGTATCTATGTAGATATGGAGAGAGACATGCTAAAAAAACAAATATATATATTTGTCAATTTACAATAGCTAAATTATGGTGTCAATCTAGATGCCCCTCACTGGATGAATGGATCCAAAAGATCTGATACACACACACACACACACACACACACACACACATACATACATATATACACAGTGGAGTTCTACTCAGCTATTAGAAATAATGATACGTAGCATATGAAGGTAAATAGGTGAATGGAAGAAATCATGTTGAGCAAAGTTAGCATGATATATATATATATATATATATATATATACACATACATACATATATATACACACACACACACATATTCATCACACGTAGCAGATACCACATTGAAAGGCGGCTGGATTATGGTTCATGATGTCTTCCTTTAAAGAGTATTCAATTGCTGTTAATTTTTCTTATATTTTGGTTTGTTTTGGAGGGGACAGTGGATTAATATGCTGGCAACACCATTAGAGTTACCCTTGTTCTAAGGTTTTCTTACTGCAAAAGTGTGCGCTTTCTGGTGTCTTACATGAACCATTGGACATTCACAGGATCTCATCAATCTGGCTGAAGGAGAGCACCTGTTTCCAGCCAGCACTGTGTGACCACCCCCCAGTATCTTTATTCCAGCATGGCAGTTGTTCTCTGCTAGGGTTCAAGAAGTCTCAAGGAGCCCATTCGTATGTAGGCCAGGCAGGCCTCAGCTAAGGTCTCACAAGAAACCCCACATAGATTTCTACTCCACCCATATGTAGAATTCTATCCTTTTCTATACCCTACCTGGTAACTTTCATCACGTTCAGAAGCCCAGCTCCAGATGTCTGCCTTCTCACCTCTGCAATACCATTCTCTATACTTTTGCTTTGGCTCTACCTCTATATCAGAATCAAGAAACTGCCCTTATCAGAGAGCCTTGGTGATCTTGAGTCACAATTTGTGTTCCCTTCTCTCAGGAAATAGCAGTCCTTTTTATTATTAATGCATGAAAACTATTCCCCTATTTAATTTGTCCAGTGTTGTAGTTCATGGCTAGAGGTGAACTCCAGAAACAGTGACACTGTTATCTGAAAATCTCATGCATTTCTTTTTTGATACAAATCACGCAGATCAATTTTTTGGAATGTCTATATTTGTAGGGCACAAACTTGTAGCAGTATTAGAAACAGTGAGTGCAATTGTGTGTGAAGTCACACATTTAATGTATTACAACTAAATACAATAATAAAAAAAACCTGCAGGAAAGATTGAATTGTCTTTTTATTCTCCCAATAGAAAATGATACTATGAACTCATCTCCAAATGAAGATGCAATCAAAAAGTATAAGACAAAAATACACAAGGGGAAAAAGGTTTTATAGAAGTGTTTTAGGCAGTTACAAAATATTTCCCTTTTCTCCTGGAATTTGTAAGTTTTATGCTATTTGTTAACTTTAAAAAGCATATTCTTTCTCTTAATGAGAGTCCATGATTACATGCATTTCATGCCCCACAAAACCTAGATTTCAGAAGCCTGAAATACCCAGCAACAATATTTAAGTAAATTGCTGGTGATCAAGAAAAGGATAGAAGTTAAACAGTTTAGCTTGCTCAAAGTAGCATGCAATGACTTTTGGGGGGCAGTGTGAATGGATAGGTTAACAAGAAAAGAGCAAATGTATCATGTGATAGGTGTGAGAGGAAGGAGAAGATCTGCCAAAGAGTGCAAGGAAAAGCACATATCTAATTTTCAAGTTCAGTAGAAGTAGGATGCATACATGTATGTGTGCACATGTGTGCATGTGTATTTTCCACCAGTTTCCAGGCAAAATGAATAGATGAGTACTTTTAGAGAAATAATACATACATATTCCCAGCAGCAAGGCTGATCGCCTCCCATCTTCCTCAAATCCCACCAACTGCTTCTTTGGAGAAGAGGTGGGGGAGGGGGGAGCAACAATGCTTCCATTATCTTTTAGGCTCAATTTAAGACAACAGCTGTGTTCCAAAATAAACAAGGAAGAGGCTATTTTGCATTCGAATGCATTAGGGGAGCCGCACTAGGGATGCACAGATGGCTTTAATCAGGGACATTGGAAAATTACCATTCTCTTTACTTTTCCAAAGTCTATGTGACTTTCATATCCACCAAACCACATCCCTTTTCCCCATAGCCAATTAGGAATGGAAGTTTGTTGCACTGGCTGTGATGGCTGTGGCTTTTTAGAGCTCCTCTTGTAGGAATAAGTGCCTGTTTCTTTTTTTGGCAATTTACAGCATACATGCTTATTATGTATAGGAGAAAGGGGGGAAAAATTGGAGCCAGATTCTAAAAAAGAGAGTTGGCAACATAGGTGTCTAGGAATAAAGCACTTCTGGGTATTTAAAATGGAAATGAAAAAGACACTACATTACATGTTAAGGTCCAAAGCTAACTAGCAAATTGAGATCCAGAAATCTCTGGTTCCTTTCCTCGTTCAACTAGCAATTCACTTTATAAACTGTGTCCTTCGTTTCTTGTGTTATTAAAATGACTCTAAAATTTCCCACCTTTCAATATCTCTCATTACCTCAACTTTCTGATGAGAGGATCAGAATCTCTAAGCTCCCCCAAAATAGAGCTAAGTGTCTCCCAAGGAAGAAAAGTGAACACAGAATTAGAAGAAACAACAACAGAAAGCCTGGATGCTAACGCCTGGTCTTAAATACTCCTGCCTGGGTGAATCGGTTAGAGCTTTGGAGGGCCTGGTGATTTTGTGTGGCTGTTGGGAGCTGCCCTAAATTTAATTCTCATGGAAGACCCACTGACTTGCTTCATGGTGAAGCAAAGTGGACAACCTTACAATTTGACAGCACCGTCTCCCATGTTCGTTGGTGGTGTACCCACTGAAAATCCCCATTTCAATAACATCCACCTTTTTTGCAGGAATGGCCCCTGGGGAAGTCCCCCAGCTGCATAATAATAATGAACCTACAATGTGTAATGTTCAGGGAAAATATACCAATAATTATGCTTCAATTTTAAACAAATAGTGAGATCACCTATACCACAAGTCAGAGATGAAACTTTCTCATTGTTGTCATTTGTCACAGGCTTGATTACACCCTCCTATTAGCTACACAGACTTGGGCACGTGGCCCACATTTCTTTTGCTCCACTTGCCCTTCTATAAATCTGAGCATTTCATGGTCCTCATGGATCCCCTGTCCAACATCCTGACCATTCATCCCCTGATCCCCTCACCCTTTAGTGACCTGCACCACTGCTCCATCGTCAGTGTACACTGTCTGCTGTACCTGGGCTCTTGCAGGACCGTTAATACCGTTTTTGAAATAATTTCTCTCTCCCATGCACAATTACCACCCTTATTATCCTATTTACTTCTAGTTATAAACAATGTCTCCCATATAAATAACCAGTAAACAAAACCCCTCTTAACATGCCATCTTCCTTCCAATTCATCTAACACCCTGTTTCTCTGCCCTGCAATCTCACAGGGAGTTACATTTACTATCCACATTCCACTCTAACGTGGTTTCTGCTCTGTACTGCTTCACAATGCTGTGTGCAGAAGATGTTTCTCAATTCTCATTTTCCTTGATGCTGCTCACTATGTCCCCATCTTACAGTACTCCATCCCTTGCTTCTGAGGCCTCTCATGGCCCCTCTCTCTTGTCTTCTCTGACATCTCACATCTCCTCCTCCTTCCCCCAGTCCTGCCCAACACCTTGTCGCAACTTCCTCCTACAAAAACGTACTTATGCTTTCAGTTATAATTACCACGAAGACAATTTGCCCCGTAATCTTTATCCCCAGACTTATCTTCTGCAGTCCAAATCTATGTGTCTTCCTGGCTATTTGACATCTTCACTTTTATATCTCAACAATACTTCATTCTTGCCAGGAGCAGTGATGCACACCAGTAATGCCAGCAACTGACAATATTAAGGAAGGAGCATTGCAAGTTAGAGGCCAGCCTCAGCAAATGTTTGAGACCCTTAGTAACTTAGTGAGACCTGGTCTCAAAATAAAAACATAAAAAAGTCTAGGGATGTAGCTAAGTGGTAAAGCACCCCTGGGTTCAACCCCCACTGCATATTACAACTAACAAGATAAATAGAAAAAACTGGTCCTCGTCTGGCATGTGATCAGCTGATTCTTAGGACCTCCTTCTTTATTCGGTATCCATTTCCAAGTTCTGTCTAAATTACCTATTAATTATCTCTCAAATGCACCTCCTCATGATTGTAGTTCCGCCTTTCACTCTATCACAATGTGGTGGTATCTCTTACCTAGACTACTCCACAGCAGTAGCCTGATAACTGGTTCATCTTTCCATACCCTTGCCTCTTATCAGTACCAAGTAATCTTTTCCAAAGATTAATCTAATCATGGTCCTCAAATATTTAAAACTCTTAATTATTGATTCTCTATTGTACTGACTATAGAGACCTAATCCCTTCTCCCCTAGTAGCCAGTTAAAGTTGTACTTGTTCTGGTCTCCTCCAGATGTGCTCCCTCTAGCCAAAATACATCCCTGGCCTCCTTGACATCCCTGTGCCCTCTATAGCACACTTTCAGTGGGACTCAGACTATGTGAAAGAATTTGACATAGGCTGGGCAGTAAGCAAAGAGAGACTGACTCTTTCCATAAAATCTGAAAATGTCTTTGGTAAAAATCTCCAACAGAAAAAGCCCCTGCCTCTTTCAAGTTACATCACCCTTCCTCACCAAGAACAATCATGTGTAATTTCCAGCTTCAATAGATTGTTTTTCCATGCCTGGCAAACATGGTCTTTTTACCCATTCACAATACAGCTGTGAGCAGTCAGCAAAAACAGAATAAAGAGATCTTTTGCCTTCAGAAAAGTGACAGCAAATATTAAATAGCATTTAGTGCTCGTCATTTCAATAAGCTCATTAGAGGTCCCTAGTCTACCTCTATAGAATTACCAGGCTATAATAGAAACATTTACCAAAAGTGCTAAACCATTTTTTAGAATGATTTGGTGTCCCCAATACTGAAGAGAATCATTTTGAAACACATTTTCACAGATCACCTTAATTCAACTTGAACTAAATTCATTTACGAGAGTTGCTGGGCTGTACATCTCAACTGATCTTTGCCTTGAATTTGCCTACAATGGATATTGTTCGAGCTGCATGGATCATTGAGCAGAGAAGAACACTTCTGTCCTTCCCTGTCCTTCTCAATAATCAGAAGGAACTTGCAACTTGTTATGTGTTTCCATAACGAGGAATTCAGAAATGGCTGTTACATGCAGCCTGGGAAGGGACAATATAAAGTGGCCTTCTCAGTCCTCAGGGATTTTCTCCATTGAGAGCTGTGGAGGCCACGGCCAGTGGAAAGCTGGCAAACACAGAGGTGTTAGGAGTCAGATCTTCACGCTTAAGTTTAAGGCACAGCTACTAAATTTAGTACAAAACCACAACCAGACTGTGGAATATGCTGTTCTTGATGTACATCCTACAAGTCTAGCTTTGTTGAGAGTTCTTCAGCTCAAAAAATTACACATGTTCTCTATAAAATGAAAATCCTCTCAGGTCTCTGTCCTTGTTCTTATTCTGCACTCTCTCATTGCTACCATCATTTGCTATGTGGTACTGTGTGTCAAAGGACAGCTCTTGGTCAGTTGTCACTCAAGTGACAGACCAAAGTATCTACTTACCTACTGAACAAAAGCACTAGGATGCCCCATGGGCACTTCAGACCTGCTGTGTCCCATCTTTTCCCCTAAACCCAATCCTCTGTCTAGATTCTCTGTGCCTATAAAACTACCAAGTGAAAAGCCATGCCAGAAACTGGGTGTGTTATTCAGGTGCTGCCAAAGGGAGGAGGAACAACAGCCACCTCAAAACTTGCTGGCTTACAAGAGCATACTTTCTCACACCTGTAGCTCTAAAGTTGCAGTCATTTGGCAAGGGTGGCTGGGCTGGCAGCTCTTCTTCATGCTGCAGGTCAGCTAGCAACACCATTTTCAATCGTCACTACACGCAGTTGACTACACTTTCTATAATCCTCTAGACTCTGTAGTACAGCTCACACTATCCCATGTTTGCTCCAACACACTGAAGCTCAGGTGACCATTCTAAAAATCTTTTACTTCATTTTAAAAAATATATTTAATTTACCTTATAATGTGTGCCAGTGTTAAAAGACCTAAGAATATAACAAAATCTCTTCCCTCATGGAGATAAACAGATAAAAATAAATAAATGAATTACATAGTTTATCAGATACAAAAAATACTATTAGAAGGGAGCCAGTCAGGGACACAGGTAGAGAATGTTAGGTAGGAGGATGGATCTTACCAATTGGGTGAACACAGAAGATCTGACTGAGAAGCTAACATTTCAGCAAAGGCCTAAAGGAAGAGAGAGAGTGAGGATCCAAGGGCAAGACTAACAGAATATGGGCGCATGGGTGGTGAATTGAGAATATGCCTGGTTCAAGTGCTTCAGCACTGTGCTGAAGCACAGTGGATGGGGGGATATTTGGAGTTGATGAGATCAGAGAGAGTTCTGGACCACAGAAATGGAAAATATGATCTGTTTCTCAGTTCAATACTAACATAAATACTGGTAAAATTCAAATTCCCTAACATGAGTAATAAACAGTTTATTGACCTTTCTTTCTTTGTTTTTCTAAATGTAGCTCATTTTCTTTTCTTTTCTTTTTTCTTTTATTGTTTTAATTGGTGCATTATAGTTGTACATAATGGGGGGTTTGCTTTCACATATTCTTAGATGCACACAATATAGCAATACAATTTGGTCAATACCCCCACCACACCCCCATACCTCCATCCTCCTATTCCCCAGATCCCTTACCTCTCTTTCTTGGTCCTATATTTTTCCTAAAATATCCAAGTATAGTGACATAATTCTAATACCTATGAAGAACATTTTTTATGTATATGACTATAGAATATACAGTGACATACTTGTAAATGATTGGAGTGCTCCATGCTTTAACTCAGTTCCAACATTTGCCCTTCTACTAGCTTCCTATCACCTCTTGTGGGTTTAAACATTTACATTTTTTGTAAAGTCATGCAGTATAGCTTATTCAAATATCTTATTTAGTATCTTGCAACTGTATCTCATAAATATTGATATATTGCATTGTTCTTACA